>PVIH01028114.1:0-15728 GCA_004025045.1 Sigmodon hispidus | reverse complement strand
TGTGGATGGTGCCGTGTGCACACTGGTGTATATACCATTTGTGTGGATGGTGCCATGTGCACACTGGTGTACACCATTTGTGTGGATGGTGCCATGTAGATCCTTTAGATCCACTCCCAAGAGTGGGGTTTCCAGGTTACATCCCAACCTGAGGTCCAATTTGTCACTGTTTCTAGATTACTTGCATGCTGCTCTCCCACAGCAGCCCTTTTAAACCCTTCATGATGCTCCCAGGCACACAGCAGTCTCTAGATGCTGAGCAACAAGAGGATGGCCTCAGCACAATGGTGTATACCAGTGTGCACACGGCACTATCCACACAAATGGTGTACCCCACTTCTCAGTGTCTGAGGACGCAAAGGTTCCAGCAGTGACCAGTGGGATACCCAAGGGTAGTGAGTCCTGGAAACCATGAGAAGCTGACACAGGACAGCCCTGACCAGAAATCCTCTCAGAGCGAAGTGGCCAGCAATGTCTTTGGCCTCACTGGAGAATAAAGGGATTGAGCAGTTCTATATGTTTGGGATCTGGGCCTCAATCTATAACCTCCATTGACCACCTGCAAGGATAGAGAGCCCAGAATGAGTAGGAGGCATTCTTGAAGTCTTGTAGGTGAGACAGTCTCAGTACTCCCTGGGGGCAGTGTCTGAGGGGAAGTTGGGAGCTTCCGGCCATGGGCTCCACCTGACCTGCAGAACACAGCTAGCTAGACAACAGGCAGCGTGCTGGAGATGTGCATATGGGGACATGCTGGGGATGCTGCACACAAAAACATGCTGGGGATGTGGCACACAGGGACATGCTGGGAAAGCTGCATCCGGGAACTGCTGGATAAGCTTTGGTGCTTTCTAGGGCACGCCAACTGATGCATTATTGATGGATGTTCTGCAGAATTTGCATGCTGGGCTGCAGGGAGGTGAGTGAAAGCCCCAGGGATGGCTGCTTTCTGACTATCTTTCTGCTATCAAACTTGAAAATGGTTAAACTGCTTTTTAATGAACTCACTGCAGCTCCACTGCTGGTACTGGGTCCAGCTCCAGGGGCGCCTGCCCTGCTCTCTGTACCTAATGGGAACTGGGGGAAATCAGCTGACCAGCATGCCCACTGTATCCAGCCCTCCTTCTGTCTCCTTGGAGGGATACTACAGGGGCAGGGGCAGGCAATAGACCCTAGGGCATGGCTGGCCAGGCTTCTTCTGAGCCCTTGCAGTATTTCTCCCGTTTTTTTCAGGGCCGGCTTCCCTCCCAGTCTTGCCATTCAAAAGCAAGCCTAGCTCACCCTCTAGTGGCAGGCTGCTGTAAACACACACACACTATACACATATGCAGAGACCTACAGGTGTGTATACACGTGCATACAGGTTACACACATTCCTGCATGTCCACAGGCATTCATGTGTACACAGACACATGTGTTCATACATAATAAGCATGTTTCTGTTCATCGTTTTCCAGTGACACATGCAGGCGGCATTGATGAGCTTGGCCCATTTATTTATCCCTCTCCAGCTACCAGGCTGGCTGTGTCTGGGACAGAGGAAGGGGGAGGGGATACAGGTGGAGGGAGGGAGGGGGAGGGAGGGAATATGGAAGGAGGGGAAGACCGATGGATAGAAGAGAAGGGTGGGCATAGCGGCGGATGGGTAGTTGGGGATGGGCAGAGGACTGAATAGATGGAAGGATGGTGGAGGGGTAGATGGAGGGGTGGTGGATTTTGTGGCCCATTTGCTGCTTATAATTTCTCTGGAGCCAATGTATGGAACTCACACACATGTCTGTGAGTCATGTAGCCATTTTCTAGCCTTTTAGGAGAGCAGGAATAGACATTTAAATCATTTGGTTCTAGAACATTCCAGAGTAGCCCTTTCTACCCTATCCCTTAGTGGTGCTACTTGCAGAGATGGCAGGGTCCCCAGAGTTGCCTCCCAGGCCGGTCGGGGTCGTCATTCCCAGAGCATGACACCTCTGGTCAGAAGTGTGTGATTCTCTCAGAGCAGGCAGTGAGCAGGGGAAGGTCATGTGACTCCCTCGGTGCCTGATACAGCATGTCATCATCCTCTGCCCGCCTTTCAAAGAGCACACCTGCCTCCAGCTGCTCACTTCTTTACTGTGAGCTCGTGAACCACACTGTGCTTGTGTTTGGCTAACCTGACATTCCTTCCTCAGTTCCAATTCTAGCCAGTTCAGCTTTGCTCCAACAGTGACGCCCCTCAGCCTGGCCCTTCTTCCTTGTAGACTGTGCCCTCCGCTACCCTACACTGAAGGTGGCCCAGTCCCTCTGAACTCTAATATGCCCCTTTTTGCCTTGAAAAGCAACCATTGAACATTACTGAGATACAAATATTGCCTCCTTCTGCCATAGCCACCTACCCCAAGAAAACAGTGGGTTCACAGCTCCAGGAAGTCCCAGACAGCCCAAGCCAAAGATGGACCCATTGCCTGCATTTTCCATCTACTGAACCAGAACTGACTATTGTCTTTCCCCTCCAGAAAGTCCAGCAATACACAGTCATCGTCCAGGCCACTGACATGGAAGGAAATCTTAACTACGGTCTCTCAAACACAGCCACTGCCATCATCAGTGTGACAGATGTGAATGACAACCCTCCAGAATTTACCACAAGCACAGTAAGTACTTCACATCCTCGCAGAAATGCCAGCCCCAAGCTGGTACTTCCCTCTTGGGGGGGAGGGGTTCTGATGGAAGAGCTGAATGGATTGTTGATAACAAATACCGAGGCACAGGCAACTGACAGAGAGGGACACCATGCCATCCATCTCTATTAAGAGAAAGAATGGACCTAGACACTCTTATGGAGAGGTGGCCCTAAGGGGCCCATGCTCCCCAAGATTTAGTGATTAGCTGATACCTTATTGAGGTCTTTGGAAAGTCTGGATAAGGTGACTGATCAGGCTATCACATACTTGGGGACACTTGTGTAACGCTACGGCTTGCCAGATGCCCAGCTGGGCCTTGGCTATGGGCATATGTGTCTTGGAAGCAAAGATGCCCTTTCTACTTTGGTCCTCAGTAGACAGTGACTGTCCCCATGTGGGTCCCATCCCCAGACAAGGAAACTGATAAAGACACTGGACACTGGGACCTTAGAAGTCAAGGGTTCTTGCTGAACATATATGGCTATGGCATAGAAAGTCCACTGTGAGCCTCCAGCCATGAGTCAGAGGGATAGCCCATCCCACCATGCAAGAGAAGGTTTTGGAAATAGAACTGTAAATCACATGACCCACATTTCCCTGGACTCCCATGGAACAGCATGTTGCAGGGAGGGTCCCTGTCTATGAGACCCTTAGGCTCTCTCAGTGTTCAGCAGATGTGATAAGCACTTCTAGGTCTCCCAGCATTCTGTGGCACCCTGGCCTCAGACATCTCTTTGCTTGTGGGCATCTGCCTCCATGACTCTCAAGTCCATGGATGGGTGAACCAGTGATGTGACCTGAGTGGTCCCTGCCCCTCTGTGAACACATAGTCCAGCCCAGCCCTGAAGAGATGGCAGGCTGAGATGTGAGACGGGATGGTCAAAAGAGGCCAAGTGGAGAAGGGCATATGTTCATAATAGTAACAAGATTTTGCCAGGCACACAGGTAGACACTCTCCCATCAGGCCCCAACCAGTCTGCCCTATCAGCCTCTGATACCCAACCAATGAGTAGTTGGAACCCGGTGGTGGGGCCAAGACATGGGCCCTGGGCCCACAGGAAGAAGCTGGGACTGAACCCTGAAGGTGGCTGCCACATGGGGATGAATGAGAGAGGGGGAAAACCGGCCTGCCTTAGATCAAGGCACCTAGTGACTGGGCAGGCACATGACCTCCTTCCTGGTCTCTTGGATCACAGCACCATCTAGTGGCCAAACAGTAGATGGCCAGCAACAGGTGCTGCGCCAGTTCCTTGTAGACTGTTTCAAGGGCAGGAGAGGGGGTGGCGGGGCTGCTTGCCCTGGAGAAGCACTGATGCGCTGGCTGAGGAGGCTTTGAGAAAGCTGGAGGGGCCTCTGTCCGAGTTCAATCTGTTTTGCTCTCCCTCTATCAGACACAAGGAAGAATGACCAAGGCAAGGCTCCAGGAAAGCAGCTGCGGATCCTAGGCCTGCAAGTGACATCCTGGCACAGCAATCCTTCTGCCTGCCCTGGACAGGCTTCTAGAGGGCTTGGTGGACAGAATTCAGCCTGGCAACTGCCTTCTGTGACAGTGCAGGAAGTCTCAGATGGCAGCTGGTAGAAACAGTTGGTGCCAGGCCCACACTGGGGCCACCCCTGGTCTAGACCATGCTTTGCCATAGCCATTACAGAACAGGCAATGCTTCCAGGGTGGCTATGTCAGGAGCAGAGCCAATACCACACTCAGACACAAACCCACTTGTCTTAATTAGGTTTCTGTTGCTGTGATAAAACACCATGACAGAATACAACTTGGGAGGGAAAGGGTTAATTTAGCTTACACATTCTCATCACACATTCACAGTTTCTGCCCAAGGGAAGTCAAGGCAGAAACTCTGGGCAGGAACATGGAGGCAGAAAGACCATGGAGAGTGCTGCTTACTGGCTTACTCCTTATGGCTTGCTCAGTTTGCTTTCTAATAGCACTCAGGACCACCAGCTGAGAAATGGCACCCCCAAAAGTGTACGGGGCCTCTCACATCGTCCCACAGACTTGCCTTCAGGTGCTATGATGGGGATGTTTTATCAAATAAAGTTCTTTCCCCCAAATAACTCTAGCTTATGTTAGGGGGAAAATCAGGAGAGCACTCTTAAACCAGGCATCAGTGCTGTGGGGTCTCAGGATAAATCACATGGAGCTGAGACCCTCTGCTAAGGCAGGCCCCCTGTGCTCCCAGGAACACACCCTTATGCCCATTCTAGACTGCTGGAGTATAGATACTGGGATGCAGGAACCACACAGTTCTCCTGACATCAGGGCCACACGCACACGCACACACACACACACACACACACACACACACACACACACACACACACCCCTACCCTCAGGAGGCAGCCTCAGAACAGTATGGTGACCATGAGACCCAGATCAGACAGGAGCCAAAAGAGTTCAGCTCTTGGCTCATCCTCAGCAGAGGAGATGGCACAGAACAATGGCCTGAGGGGTTTTGAGGAGCATGCTTACAGAAGGAGGGTTTCATAGAAGATGGATAGCTTTGGGTGCCTCAGAGGGTGGCATGTGGTATTCAAAGACTCAGCCTGTCTCCCAATCCTGCCATGAACCCTGTTCTCCTCACCTGGAAATAGAGCCTGTACCACCTTGCTCATTCCAAGAGCTTCAAGATCTGTGGAGACCCCACAGGTACCCTGGCTCAGAGATTGACAGAGCCACAAGCCCTACTCCTGTGTCAAATGGATGAATCCTGTTTCCAACTATCTCTTAAATTGTCTGAGGTCAGATTTGGCAGGGACCCAAGCTGGCAGCCCTGACTCCAAGGTGAGGCTCCTGCATCCGCTGCTGCTGCCCAGGCCCTACAGCACTGCTTGAGGGTGACCATGGTCCACAGTGGGAATTTAGCATGTTTCTGGCACTCAGTGCTCTTCCACACACAGTAGCCCCAGCTCACCTGAGCTCAGCCAGGTGCTCGGGGTCTGAACTCTAACTGCAATCACCACCAGCTGCAATCTACCTGAATTCCTTCATCTCTCATGTGTATCAGTCACACTGCTAACACCCTGCAAGGTCCCCACGTCATCTGTGAGAGAACTAAAGCTCTAGAGAGAGCAGTGGCCTCTTTATGCTGGGACACAGGAGAAATCATTATGACCCCAGCCAACACATGCTGCTACAAACAGGCAGCTGGAGGGTCACAGCTGGACGGTCACAGCTGGAGGGGGTCACAGCTGGACAGTCACAGCTGGAGGGTCACTGCTGGGTGGTCACACCTGGACAGTCACAGCTGGAGGGTCACTGCTGGATGGTCACACCTGGACGGTCACAGCTGGAGGGTCACTGCTGGATGGTCACACCTGGACGGTCACAGCTGGAGGGTCACTGCTGGATGGTCACAGCTGGATGGTCACACCTGGACGGTCACAGCTGGAGGGTCACTGCTGAATGGTCACACCTGCACAGTCACTGCTGGATGGTCATAGCTGGATAGTCACAGCTGGAGGGGGTCATAGCTGGATGGTCACTGCTGCATGGTCACACCTGGACAGTCACAGCTGGATGGTCACTGCTGGGTAATCACACCTGGACGGTCACAGCTGGAGGGTCACTGCTGGACGGTCACAGCTGGAGGGTCACTGCTGGATGGTCACTGCTGGATGGTCACAGCTGGATGGTCACATCTGGAGGGTCACTGCTGGATGGTCACACCTGCACAGTCACTGCTGGATGGTCATAGCTGGATGGTCACACCTGGACAGTCACAGCTGGAGGGTCACTGCTGCATGGTACCAGCTGCACAGCACCAGCTGCACCGTCTCAGCTGGAGGGTCACTGCTGGATGGTCACACCTGGACAGTCACACCTGGACGGTCACAGCTGGAAGGTCACTGCTGGAAGGTCACACCTGGAGAGTCACAGCTGGAGGGTCACTGCTGGATGTTCACACCTGGACAGTCACAGCTGGAGGGTCACTGCTGCATGGTACCAACTTCATGGCACCAGCTGCACGGTCACAGCTGGAGCACACTGAAACAGTTCCGGGGTTGGTTCTGCCTCCATGAAACCCATGAAGAAAGAGAGAATCCTGCTTCCCTGGGACTTGGAGGGCAGTCTGAAGTCCCACGAGGGCAGAACACTTTCCCACCCCCACGCCTCCTCTTCAGTGTGCTCTCCATAGACATCTGTGTGTACTTGGGCTCCAGGTGGCCCTTGCCAGGCCCTATCCAGATGATGGTAGGCAGGGCCCTGAGACACCGTCTTTGCTCTGAAGTAGGAGTGTGCGTGCAGGTTGGCCACACCACACATGGGCTATTTTTGTGAAGCTTAATCAAGAACAATCAGGCAAAGCTAAAGAGATGCAAGGGCTTGCCAGCTCTGACTCCTATTCTCAAGTGTTAATTAGAAGTTATTTTCTTCTTGCTCCTATGCAGCCTCAGTGCCCCCTGGAGGTCAGAGCCCATAGTGCATCCAGGGCCACCGTGCTATCAGCAGTCCTCTCCAGAGTGATGCAAGACCAGCTCAGGCAGAAAACAACCTTCAGACCGTGCCCCAGGGGCCTCCAACCTACCCTGTGCACAGATTCCAATAGGCACAGAGGAACCCTGAGACCCCGCAACTGTGGGCTTCCTCCGAACCCTGCCCCTCCCAGCCACACATAGCCACTCTTGAGCTACTCTTGATCCCTTCTTGCTATGTGGCCTTGGCTAATGTCCAGACCTCTCTGAGCTCAGAAAGCTTACCCACATTTTACATTGGTGTGTGATTGATGGCCAGGCTGGGGCATTGCTGGCTCTAGGGAGCTGGCACCTGAACAATAAGCAGAAGCTTTACCTACAGATGAGGGCAGTCCTAGCGCAGCTCAGCCATTAGCAGTAAAAGGCATGAGCAATCACCAAAGCTTTCCAGACTCTATCCCTTCCCCTGTAAAGCAGGAAGGGAAGAGTCATCCAGGCCCAGCCTCTCAGCCCAGTGACAGGGGTGCTTGCTATTTGCCTGTGCAGGACATTGTGTCCCCTCACAGGTGTGAAGACACTGAATTAAAGGATTGAAAGGAGGTAGTAAGGTCGTGGTGCTCCCATAGGTCACCTCCCAGAAGACAAAGGACAGCACACAGTAGGACAGTGCCCATCTAAAGGACACTCGGCCAGGCTATGTTGCACAAATCTTAATTGGTCTTTTAATAAAAACTTAGAGCCAGATATTGGGGTAAAGCTGACCGATCAGAGAAGCAGAGGAACAAGCCACGAGAGAAACTTCTCACCACTGCCGAATCCTCAGCAGAAAGGGAAGATCCTGTCTCCAGGAAGCCTCGGACTGAATGCTCTGAGTCCTCAGCAGAAAAGAAAGGGAAGGAGGGGCAAATGAAAGGAGGGGTGAATGCCTGTCTCCTCCCGCCCTGTATTCCTCCCTCTGCCCAGCCATATCACTTCCTGTCTCAGTCTTCCTAGTGTTGGGATTAGCGGTGGACGTCACCACTGCTTCTCTTTCAGACTAATCTCCTATAGTCCAGGGTGGTCTTGAACTCCCAGAAATCCAGATGGATCTCTGCCTCCCGAATGCTAGGATTAGAAGTGTGTGACATGACTGCCTGACTTCTATGGCTAACTCTGTGGCCAGCTCTGTCCTCTGATCTTCAGGCAAGCTTTATTTCTTACATTACAAACAATATATCACAAGGCTACGCTATGCACACTGTTTTGGCTCTCTGTCACTATGACAATGAGATTGCTGATGTACAAAGAGGAAAATCTTATTTCAGTATAGTAAGAGTTTCTGGCCTGGCCTAGCCCCAAGATCCAGACCAGCAGTCCCAAATAATCACACAAAGTCTTATGCTGTTTGGTTGGCCTATGGCTCAGGCATGTAACTTGCTAGCTCTTGCTCTTAAACTAACCCATGGTTAGCAAAGTGACTTAGTACCTTTTCTCAGAGCAGCATCTTTGTATTCTTTCCTCTGTATCTGGCTGGCATCTCTGCTCTGCTCTTCTTCTTCCCAGAGTTTCCTTAGTCTGGTAGCCCTGAGATACTTCCTGTATGCCTTCTTGCCAATCAGCATTTTATTAAACCAGTAGGAGGAACAAATATTTACAAAGTACAAGAGCATAGTCCCACAGCATTTCAGCTCATGTTCTCAGAGGTTTCCATCCATAGTCACTGTGAATCTATGTTGAAGCCACAGATCATGGGAGGTGGGGAGCATAAAGCAGAAGAAACGGGTCCATTAGTCACCAGGAAGCAAAGACAGACAAAAAGGAGTCAGGGTCTCCATAGCCCACTCAAGAGCACAACCCCACCCAATGGCTTGACTCCATCTCAGTAACCAATACCTACCTGTTCCCAACACTGTCACAGGCCAAGTCTTCAATACCTGGGACCTCAGAAAACTGTTATCCAAACCAGAGCAGGCAAGCAGCAATCATAGGCAGATGACTCACTCACCAGGGCTGAAATTTTTTTCCTGGGCCAGGATTCTACTGAATTTAAGAGCCAAGGATATGAGCCCATAGGCTCCAAGGTTTTAAGGTTCTTCTAGAGGCATCTACTCCAATAACTTAAGTATAACATATAAGTAATAAACCCTCAATGCATGTGCCACTGGGGACTATTCTTCACAGGGGACTATGCCACACAGACTGGATTGGGATGATTCCCAGCCTCCTGCTAACACCTCTTGAGACATGGTTACAGGCAGAGGAGGGGAGGGGGAGCTAAGGACCCCAACATATAATTCATTTAGGGAACATGACTCAGCCTGCCCCCTGTCAACCCCTGTGATCTCCCTCCAAGGAAAGCTCCCCATATCATGGTGTGGGGACACTCAGACACTAAAGCTCCTTCTAACTCAGAATGTCAGTGACAGGAGGCAGGACTCTCACTATGGAGGCCACCAGCAATGACAGCCTTACCCAGCCACACAGAGAAGTCTGGGATTGCTTTGTGCCCATCTGTGCTAAGTGGCAAAGAAAAAGGTTTGAAAGTCGGGCCCTTTGGACATGAGCTGTGCCCACTTGATTCTCTTGAATCCGGGGAACTTTCTGCAGCCCTGTTGCTCCAAGACAGCGTGACTGAACATGGGCAGAAAAATCAAACGAAGTCTTTGCTTTACAGAAACTCTCTACTTCCATCCATGGTTCCTATGAAAGAGGAAGGTTCAAGAGCAGTCCTGGGGAACACTGTAGGGATACCCTTTAGGATACACACAGTGGTTCCCATCTGATCTCGAATTGACAATTATGTATCATGCTAAGGTGAATTTCAAGACTTCAGAGCATGTGAACTCAGAGCAGCTGAAAACAGAACCTAGAAGCCAGCCCCAACAGTGGGCCACAGATTCCTAAGGCAGACACACCCCTCCCCACTCCAAGTAAGGCCATGGGGCCCCTCCCCACTCCAAGTAAGGCCATGGGGCTGCACAGGTGCACACTGGACCCTCTAATACTTTAGCACCTTCATGCTTGGTCACTGGCCACAGTGGCTGACACTAAGCCACTGAGGCAGTGACCCAATGGTGACAGGAACCAGGACATGCTTTTCTCAGAAGCGTCTTGTAGATGCCACTCACTGCCTCCTGCTTCCCCTGCCCTCCTAGCCATTTGCCACTGAACTTCTATGCACATGAAAAGACCTGAGTGTGGGAGGTGAGCCTATGCAAGAGCTTGCTGTAAAGGTGAGGCTCTATCTAGGTAAATGTGAGCAGATGGGAGCCTTGGGTGCTACTGGTCCTCGGCTTAAGGAGACAGGGCACTCTGTCATCCCAGTGACTACCAGCTGCCCACCCACCTAGGACATCTAGTAACCCTGCTGCTTTCCAGTGTTGGCTGTGTCCAGGGAGTCTGAACCCCCCAGGCTCTGTGTGAAGTCCTAATATTCTTTCTTACATTCTGCAGTTCGCAGGAGAGGTTCCCGAAAACCGTGTGGAGACAGTAGTTGCCAACCTCACAGTAATGGACCGAGATCAGCCCCACTCACCCAACTGGAATGCAGTCTACCGAATCATCAGTGGGGACCCCTCGGGGCACTTCAGTATCCACACAGATCCTGTCACCAATGAGGGAATGGTCACCGTGGTGAAGGTGGGTGATTGCTATCAGCACAGTCCCCGGTTCAGGAACATGTATCCACCTAGGGCAGAGGGCCAAATCCTTTGGATACAGTCTCCACAGGGTCTTCCCTGGTTCAGGCTGGTCTCACACTTGTGCAGCCAAAGTCAGCCTTAAACTCCTAACCCTCCTGCCCGCACCAGAAGAAATGGTAAAAGTTCAGATTTGGGCTTCCTGTGCTCATTGGCATTTTCTCCTTCGTGTGAGGCCATGCACACACCTTAAGGTACGGCGCTCAGACAGCAGGAAAATGTGTTGTGACCCTTCTCTCTGGCTTGATGCTAGGACCCACCTCTCCAGGGTCACTTAGGTCTCACTTTTGATCCAAGAGTCTCTGGGCAGGGTTCACCTTAGTGAATATGTCCAGCACCCTAATTGAAACTCCTAACAAATGTTCTATTGGTTTTCACATTACAGGTGTGTCTTTATTTTATCTGTCTGTAGATTTTATTTCTTTCTAGAAGATAGGCATCACATACAGTGTGATTCCATATCTTACAAGGACATGAACCAATAAACACAAGAAACCATTCCCTCCACAGTTTAATGGAGATGCCTGTTAAAGCAAACTGCCCAACCTTTACCTGGGGCTTCCAGAAGTTTCAGGCATCTGCAGCCATCTGTTATGCAAGAGAAAGACCTTGTCACAGTGTAGTGCCGGCTCTGGGAGCTTGGTGGCATCTGGACTTCAAGGACAGAGAGGCCGAGACTAAGCCTAGGGGAAGCTCACTATTTCTGTCCTAAAAGCCTCTGTGAGATCTTCCAAGGGAAGAAAAGGTACATGTTATTCTGCCCTAGACACCTTGTAGACTTGCAGCCAGCCGGAATGGTTGTGAGTCCAGCCAAGTGACCCTGTAGGCACAGGCCCTATAAATGTGCGTGCAATCATCCAGCAACACAGTACAAACTGGGCAGAGACAGGGCAAGGGAGGGGCCAGCACATTCCCACTTGTACAGCTGACCTCACCAGCAGTACCCAGGCCAAAGGAGGCAGCAGCACAGGCCTAGCCATGCTCCAGGGACCTGAGGGCAGTGACAGGTGGACATCATCACAAGCCACGGAGATATGAACTCATACTCAGGGCATGGAGAAAGGGAAGATTCACTAAGGTCACCATCAGGGCACCAACCGCCTCTCTGGCTCCTCCTATAGGCACCTCTAGACACCAGTGTCTCTCTTTCCTTCCCATGCCCAGCAGCACCACTGATTACCTAGTTTTTAATTCCTTTCCGTGTATAGATACTTCACATGGTAGCATATTAGGACACCACAGTTCTGGGTACCAAGGACAGATGCTTACAAAATCCAGAGGTAGGCTAGGTTCAGCCCCACTTAACCACAGACTCGGGAGTCAGGCCCAGCACAAAGATGGTACCTGAAGGTAGGACACAGACAGAAATGGGAAGCTGGCTCCACCAGCTAAGCCTCCCCCCCAGGCAGGCCTACAATAAGAGACAGGGAGCCATGAGACCTGCCACAGGCTTCATATTCTCCCTACATTTTGCCCTGTTGAAAAATGTAGGTCAAATGGCTATGAATGTTCCACATTCGGGTCTGATGGC
Organism: Sigmodon hispidus; assembly: GCA_004025045.1. Classification (NCBI taxonomy): domain Eukaryota; kingdom Metazoa; phylum Chordata; class Mammalia; order Rodentia; family Cricetidae; genus Sigmodon; species Sigmodon hispidus. The sequence goes on along the minus strand of PVIH01028114.1, from coordinate 3,435 downwards.
ATCTGAGCAAGTGTCTCATTCCTGTTATCTCGAGCTTCCTTTGAAGAAATAATTAGCCAGGAAGGGTCCTTCAGGGAGAGGCTGGTGACTGTGGAGCTGTCTTGCTTAAAGTCACCAAGGCCTGGCCTGCATACTCCGGTAGTGACAGACTGACCCTCCCATAGAGTGACAGTAAGCTCTGCCTCATCCATCTTCTGATGGGAGCTCAGGGTCTCAGTTGATTCTTCACAGAACCACTCTTAGACCACTCTAACCATCCCATTGGCCAGCACTTGCCTACGTTCCAAGGTGCAGAGGCCTTTCTCAAAAGCAGGGGCCTGGAAACATCTTCAGTGCCATCCCCTAGGACCCTGTGCCTGTTCCTAGAACCTGTGACTGTTTGCCCCAGATGGCAGCAGGGACTTTGTAGATGTGACAGTGTTAAAGGTCTTAAGGTTTGAAATAAACCTAGACCATCTGGGTGAGCCCATTGCAACCTTAAGAGTCTTTAAGAGAGGGAGCAGAAAGACCAGAGATGTCTTAGGTGGGGATTCTATTGCAGTGATAAAACACCATGACCAAAAGTAACTTGAGGAGGAAAGATTTATATCATCTTATGTCCCAGGCACAGTGTCTCACTGAGGGGAGTCAGGGCAGGAGCTCAGACAGGGAGGGCACCTGGAGACAGCTGCTGATACGGTTGCCATGACGAAGTGCTGCTTACTGACTTATCCCCCATAGCTTTCTCAACTGCTTTCTTACAGCATCTGCTCAGGAGTGACCCCACCCAAGGGGGCTGGGTCCACCCATATCATTCATCAATCAAGAAAATGTACCACGGGCCTTTTTTAGTTGAGGTACCCCCTCTAGCCTGTCAAGTTGTCCTAAAACTAACCAGCACAGAGGATATGTGAAGAGAGAGGCAGGAAGCCACAGCTGGCTCTGAAGAGGTGCAGGACCCCACACCCTCATCAGAGTGAAAATGTGTGAGACAGGAGTCTCTGGAAGGAACTAGCCCACTGATGGACTTTAGCCCAGACACAGACATTTTACTTCCGACCCCAGAAGTGCATTCGTATTACTTTAAGTCTCCAAGTGGGGACACAAAATTACTAGATAAGTAAGTAAAAGCTTAAACATTGCTGCTTGGCTTGGCTTGCTTTGGGATTTTGAAACATTCATTCTCCCTGTGTCTTCCAGGCCAACCTCCTGCCTCAGCCTCCTTTTCACACCTGCATTTAATGTGGGGTCGGGAGAAACACATGCTTCTCATGCATGAGGCTGTGAGAGGGTAACTAGCAGACGGTGGTTCTCTCCTCCAGCCATGTGAACAGAACAAGCTCCTCCTCAGACACAGCGGCAGATGTCTTTACTCATTGACACATTTTACCTGCCCTAGAACCAAAATCCACCTCGGCCACCGTTTACTCTCAGCCCTCATTGAACTTCCTGTGGTTGTAACGACTCTCAAACCTTCTGCACATTTGTCCCTGAAAGCTCATGGCCACCAGGACCAGTGTGGGGCCTTGCGTATTTTGGAGGCCATTGTTCAGTCCACAGAGTAATTAAGGAATTATTATTGAGAATTTATGAAGACAGGTATAGAGATACACATACCTGTAATCCCAACATTAGGGAAGCTAAGGCCAAAAGATCCACGCCTCAGAAACCCAGCCTCTGCCCCATCCGTCAAGGCATGGGGCTGCTGAATAGAGAGCTATCCCAACCTTTCTGTCCTCACATTGGTAAGAACCCAGAAGAAGCCACAAACAAGAGTCTGATTTGAGGGACAGTGAAGACCATAGAAAGCAAGGCAGGGATAGCCATACAGACTGGGCAATGTGGATGGCCAGCCCCATGCCCACTATGCAAAGCCCCAGTTCACCTGTTCCTTCTTCCAGGCAGTGGACTATGAGCTGAACCGAGCCTTCATGCTGACCGTAATGGTATCCAACCAGGCACCCCTGGCCAGCGGAATCCAGATGTCTTTCCAGTCCACTGCAGGTGTGACCATCTCTGTCACTGATGTCAACGAGGCCCCCTACTTCCCCTCCAACCACAAACTGATCCGCCTGGAAGAGGGTGTGCCTACCGGCACCACACTTACCACTTTTTCTGCAGTGGACCCTGACAGGTTCATGCAGCAAGCTGTGAGGTGAGTCTTCAACGTGGCCTGGCCTTGTCTGACCCTCAAAGTGGGATCCAGTTCTCTGTGCCACACAAGAGTCCCACAATGCCCAAAGAAGCCTGAAAACCAGGAATCCCAGTACAGAAAGAAAAGACAAGAGGTACCATGCCCAGACCAGAGGCATTGGTTTAGTCCCACCCCAAGGAGTCACTTAATAGGTCAGCTTTGGGCATGCGTAGTACTGTCATCATGTCCAGGCTAACAAGGAAGATGTTGGACTGTGGAACAAGGGTAGGTCATGGCTTCACTAACAGTGACATGTACCTTAAGCAAGCCACTTACCCTCTTTCTTCAGAATACCCACCTATAAAATGTAGATGATGAGAACACAACCTCTTGGAGCCCTCCATAATCTAAGACCACCCACTATAAGGACATGAGTTACTGTTGTGGCCTGTTCCTCTGTGGGAAGGACACAGGGGTGCACAACACCTCCAAGCACTCTGAGGGGACAGCAATGCCACCATGCTATGATTCAGGATGTTGATGCGGTGGCCCTAAAATACATGCGTGACTGGCTGGGTAAAGAACAGGGACCCTGACCTCACCTCTGGCTTCCTGTCCATAGGTACTCAAAGTTGTCTGATCCTGCCAACTGGCTGCACATCAATACATCCAATGGGCAGATCACCACGGCTGCAGTCCTGGACCGAGAATCACTCTACACCAAGAACAATGTATATGAGGCCACCTTCCTGGCTGCTGACAATGGTGTGTTCTACTCCAGGGAAGCACTGTCATGGCAGCATCCCATGTCCTGGGGTTGTAGGTGGGGCAGTGGGGGAATGCTTCTGCTGAGGGAACGGACTATGGCACCTAGATGGAAGTCTGTGTGGGCAACCATGAACTAGTACCTTTAACACCCAACACTGCCTTCATCCTGCCCCCTCCCATCATCCAAACTTCAGTCATTCCACCTAAGAATCAGCTTAGTCATTTGGCCATGTTCCCACAAAGTGTTTCCACTGAGCTCCAGTCACTCATGCTCAGAGTAGTCAGGAACCAGGAAATGTAGCGGCAGATGATTGCCCCAGCTTCTCAGCTTCCACACCTGTAACAGGGTAATGACAACAGATCTACCATTCTCCAACACTGTTGGTTGGTATCCTAGCCAGGAGAGGCAGGAAGGCCTGGGAGCAAGGCACTGGGCAGGTGCTGGGCAGGTGCTGGGCAGGTGCTGGACAGGTGCTGGGCAGGTGCTGGGCAGGCGCTGGGCAGGTGCTGGGCAGGCGCTGGGCAGGTGCTGGACAGGTGCTGGGCAGGCGCTG
>PVIH01028113.1:0-15728 GCA_004025045.1 Sigmodon hispidus | reverse complement strand
TCTCTCCAGCCCCTAGACTGATTTTATTAAATATATAACATATCACCACATATTATAATCTCAAAAAGTTAAAAAAATAGCTAAATTAAGATTTACAGGTAGTCTTTGGGGGGGAGATAAGGGGTTCTCCTTTTAGAAGGTAACCAGTTGGGGCTGGAGAGATGGCTCAGCGGTTAAGAGCACCGCCTGCTCTTCCAGAGGACCCGGGTTCGATTCCCAGCACCCACATGGCAGCTAACAACTGTCTGTAGTTCCAGTTCCAGGCAAAAACCAAGACAAATAAATAAAGTTAAAAAAAAAAAAAAAAAGAAGGTAACCAGTTGTGGGACGGATAAAATCTCTGCTGTACAAACGGGAAAAAATAGATTTTTGTCTTCAAACATAAACTCTGTCTGTTCATCCCCCTTCACACATATGTAAAATACCTCCTAGAAATCTCAATGCTTTCTTCTACTCCTTTGGGGTATTCAGGTATTGAGAGACAGGTCACAATTGCATCTGAATCAAAACTAATCTCTAGTCTATTTTACTATTTTCTGCCATCTTCAAAGTAGGAAGGGGAGGCTTTTCTCACTCTTACTTCACTCCTGACCCTGTGATCCTGAAGGGCACCTTCATCTTTTTTCTTGCTTCTCTACAGTCTCTTTGGCCTCTATTTACATCCCAGAACATGTTACATATTTTCCCACCAAGGGCCTTTGGGATCACTGTCCTCCAGGGTGAAGTCCTGGGTTCAGTCCCAACACTGAGATAGAAACAGAAACATGACCATGTCTTAGCTTCCTGTGCCCGCTTCACCTTGTGAGTAAGACTTACTGGCCGGATTTCTGCTATTTCAAGTGACACAGGCTCATTTTCCTCCACGTCTTCAATCAGTTTTCCTCCACTTCTTAAATCAGTTTTTCTCATCTCCTATCTGGTAACTTACACTTAACTCCGGGAATGGAGGTACCTGTCTCCCTTTTTTATGATCACCTCTTTATGCAAGGAGGGGGGGGGAGGCACATACATTCACTACTCTTGACTTCCTGTCTTTAATTTCTTCAGTGACTTCATATTTTGGATTTATGTAGAAGCTATAGGTGAATTTTGCATATATATACTAAACTGTCCTGGGAGTTTTGTTTTGTTTTGTTTTGTTTTAACTAAGTCTGGTATGTATATGTGCCAGGCATTTCTCTTTAAAATGGGGAGAAGTAATTGTTTCCTTAGTCTTGATGGCTTTGGGGCTTCAGCTAGAACAAACAAGAAGGCGTCATTCGACATTAAGAAAGACCCTTTCTATGTCTACTTCCACTGCCACCAAACTCTGAGGTAGTTATATGAATTGATAACTCCATGAATTCATAACATCCAGTTTTCAAAACTCTAAGCTTTCACAGCTGAAAAGTCAGTCACACAGGAGCTGTTTTGGAAATCTAACCATCTCACATTCACCCACTCCTCTCTCTGGACTAGCATATTTTTAGCTACAGAATTGGTCCAGTGAGACTGAACCCTTGTGTATCAGGTTCTCTAGAGTCACAGAACTTATGGAATAAATCTTTCTCTCTCTCCCCACCCCCTTCACATACATGCATATATATATGAAGATTTATTGTAATGACTTACAGGCTGCAGTCCAACCACAGAAAGTCCAAGAATCCAGTAATTGCTCAATCCAATGAGGCTGGGTGTCTCAGCTGGTTTTCTCTAAGTGCTGGAAGTAGACTCTGAAACCAGTGAAGGAATCAATGTGCTAAGGCAAGGACAAACAGGCAAAGAAATAAAACACCCCCTTCCTTCTTCCCTGGCCCTTATCTAGGCTTCCAGCAGAAGGTGTGGCCCAGATTAAAGGTGTGCCTTCCAGCCTCAAGGTCTGGATCATAAATGCCCTCCATTTCTGGATTATAGGTTGTTCCAGATATAGCCAAGTTGACAACCAAGAATAATTATGGCGCCTTGGTCATGGGCTGCCATGGAATGTGGAAGACATGTGCCTAGTGCTGCTGAGATCCCCTTTTGCTGGAGAAAGCCTGCCTGTCCCAGCAAAGAGGGAAGTGACATTGAGAGACAGAGAAAGGCCTGTGTGCCCAGGATTCTGCCTTAAAATCCAGCCACAACTGAGGCTTTAACTTAACGTAAATCATTAGTGGGCTTTTTTGTGTGTGTGTTGTTGTTTTGTTTGCTTGTTTTGTGTTTCCCTTTTTATACCAGGCAACTTGACTTTTCAACACTTGTAACCTAATAGTCTAGCTGTGGCTAGGCCCTTTCTCCACTTAACCAGTTCCCTGGTTGTATATTATCATCAGAGGAGCCATGTTTCTGGCATGTTTTCTCAGGGTAGCCCTTGTTCAGTAAGTGCTTATAATAGAAATGGCTAAAAGGGTCATCCTGGCATACACAGAAAGCAGATGGGAAGCTTGTCAAGAAAGGCTGGGGTGGGGGTGGAGATGGAAACAAATTTATTACATGTATGAAACTCAAACGTATTAATGCAATTTAAAGAAAGTATTGTTCATAATTTTGACAAATTGAGCAACCTTATATTTGAATGAAGACTGAGTACAAAGAATAAAAGTGGACTTATTCCTAGTTTGAAGGAGATGATGACTTAGGTTTTCTATTGCTGTGAAGAGACATCATGACCGTGGCAACTGTTGTAAAGGAAAACATTTAGTTGGGTGGCTAGCTTACACTTTCAGGGGTTTAGTCCATTACCAGCATGTTGGTGAGCATGGTGACATCTTGATCAAAAGGCAACAGGAAATGATCTGTGTGTCACACTGAGTGAAGCTTGAATAAAAGAGACCTCAAAGCGCTCCCGAACAGTGACACACTTCCTCCAACAAGGTCATACCTACTTCAACAAGGCCATACCTCTTAATAGTGCCACTCCCTATGTATGAAATTGTGAGGGCTAATTACATTCAAACTACCACAACAGGTAAAGATTGAGTGGCCACATCTTCTTGGTTGGGACCTTGCAGAGTTCCAGGTTGGCATAGGGCACCAAATGGTGAAATGATGTCCTAGCTCAGGTCTCAAGTCTTTCCTCTTTAATTTAAAGCCACAGCCCCACCCAGGCATAGCGGTATCCCCTTAAATCCCAGCAATTGGAAGATACAAAAGGGAACAAGTTCAAGGTCATCCTCTTCTACACAGCAAATTTGGGGTAACCTGGACTATATATGAGACTCTGCACCTCGTTCCTCAAATCCACAGACCCAGTGCATTAAGCAACCTCTCAAAGTTCCCCTCTCCCAAGAGACCACAATTGTTTCTACCCTGTTTGTGTCTCAATGTGGATTGAATTTCATGAGTTTCAATGAGGGCCTTCAAACCTGAGAAGTGGTTGCATCTATGGTTCTGAATTTTTCTGTTCTACCTGTGGCTAAAGAAATGTTCTTATTTTTTTTCCATAGCAATTTGAATGAGTGCACTCAGATCACTTTCACTAGTCTTTAGAGAAATTATATGTGTATTTTGATAGGTCTTTCATGTTCACATATGAGTTATAAACCTAATTACAAAGGCATTCGGTTTAATGGGCTGAAATCCTTTGACATAAAAAATGTCCGTCCCATTGCCCGAGGCATTTCTTTATAGATTTATAGGGCAGGGCCACTTGAAGTGACTTTAAAAATTCTTAGCTGTGCTACTATAGAGAGAAACAATTTTCTGAAAGAAAGCAGAAATCATAACTAGCTACTCTGTTTTTTAATACACTTTACCTTGGCTTTTGACCACTTAAAAATGTGCCTTTATTCCCCTACATTAGAAGTGTGCTCATTCCATATGGAAAAATGAAACCATGACATGTGCAGGAAAATTGATGAATCTGGGTATCTGAATGTGGAGTGGAGCCAGCCAGACTCAGAAAAACAAATGGTGCATGTTTTCTCTCAACAGGAGGATCTAGATTATAATTTCTATGTGTTTTCGGTGAGGAGGATGAGTTGCTAAGGGAGGGAGAGGGGAAGGAGAAGATAATAGGGTACACAGGACCGTGGGGGGGGGCAGGAAGGAGGCCAGTAGAGGGAAAGAGTAAGAACAAAAGATTATATATAGCACATGTGTGTGAAAAATGCCATAGTGAGACTCCTCACTTTGGATGCTAACTTAAAATTGTTTTATTAAGTGCTTATTTTTTTTTAAACTTTATTATTTATTTTACTTATTTGCCTTGGTGTTTGCCTGGAACTGGAACTACAGACAGTTGTTAGCTGCCATGTGGGTGTTGGGAATCGAACCCGGGTCCTCTGGAAGAGCAGATGGTGCTCTTAACTGCTGAGCCATCTCTCCAGCCCCCTAAGTGCTTATTTTAAAGATTCCATAAATAAAACAACCATCTGCTCTCCTATAGTGGGATATAAGTCACCTTTCAGTGTGGTGTTCATGGGGAGGCAGTCAAGGGGCTCCTGTATTCCACGCTGACCTAGAAATGACCATGAACTTTTGATCTGCCTGCCTTACCATCTGATGGTGGGATCACTGTAATGTGTCACCATGCCTAGCAGAGCTTTTTTAAAAAGTATTTATTTGTTTATTTATTATTGTAAATGTATACATGTATGTGCATGCTTGACATGATATGCAAATGGACAACTTCCTTGATTGGTTCTTTCTTTCGCCATAGATCAAACTAGGATTTTCAGGCTTAGTGGAGAGTGCCTTTACCCTATGAGCCAATCCAATTAATTTAAGTTTTTGTGTTTTATTATATATAGTATATATATGTATGTTAGTATATATCATAGTAGTTATATTTATTATTTATATATTATTTGTATTTACATATAGTAATTATTATTGGGGCTGGAGAGATGGCTCAGCAGTTAAGACCATGGACTATTCTTCCAGAGGATCTGAGTTCGATTCCTAGCATCCACGTGGCAGCTAACAACTGTCTGTAATTCCAAGATCTGACACCCTTATACAGTTATACATGTAGGCAAAACACCAATTCACACAAAATAAAAATAAATATTAGAAAAAATAATAATTAGTAGTAGTAGTTTTGCTTTTTGAGTCAGGGTTTCTCTGTGTAGTTGTGGCTGACCTGGGACTCACTCTGTAGACCAGAATAGACTTGAACTCAGAGATCTGTCTACCTCTACCTTCCAAGTGCCAAGATTATCTCTCCAGCCCTTTGTTTCGTTTATTCTTTTGTTTGTTTTTGGGGTTTGTTTGTTTTGTTTATTTTAAGACAGAATTTCTCTGTGTAACAGCGCTGGCTGTCCTAGAACTCACTTTGTAGAGTAGGCTGACCTTGAATTCACAGAGATCTATCTACCTCTACTCAAGAGTGCTGGGACTAAAGGTGTGTACCACCACCGCCCAGCTAAAGCAGTATTTCTTAGAAGAATTTTCAATGGTTAAAAGACTTTCAGGGGCTGGAGAGATGGCTCAGAGGCTAAGAGCACTGACTGTTTTTCCAGAGGTCCTGAGTTCAATTTTCAGCAACCACATGGTGGCTCACAACCATCTATGATGACATATGGTACCCTCTCTGTACACTGTATACATAATAAATAAATAAATAAATGATTTTTTTTTTTTAAAAAAAGAGAGGCTTTCAGATGCAATGACATATGCAAACAAGACATAACAAAGAATTTAAAGTTACACAATATACATAATATTGCATTCTCATTTGACATTTCAGTAAATATTTCCCTAGCAGGTACTAGTATCCCTTAGATACCAGTGCAATTTGTGACTTGCTCCATGTACAGTCTTAAAGTGACAGCTACATTCTGTCTGTGATTCTCCACCTTCCCTCCCCCCCAAAATAAACATTACCCCAAGAAGGTAGTAGGATGAATTGGTTTACTTTCAACTTGAAAAATAGTTGTTTACCCTTTTAGAATGTCATTAGGATTATTAGTTAGTAAGGTTATTATCATCAGGCTACAGGCAGCCATGATGAGCACCGACAGGAAACAAAGCCTTCGTCGATTCCAGGTATTGGCAGCAAATATTGATGAATAAAAGATGTAACAAACTCAGTAAAAGGGAAGGTGAGATAGGATTGCCCTTCTGATGACAGCTTTAGAGAGCTTAGGACATCACACCATAGGCAGTTGGGTGGGATTTCAAATAAGAAGAGAAGAAAAGCCTTCAGGTTTAATTCTTTCTGTTGTTGGTGTGTGAAATAATACTTTACTTTTTTTTTTTTAGACTTTCATGCATGCATGCAATACAATTTATTTTGATTATATTCACAATTCATTTCGATTGCTCACTGAATAACATGCCCATCTCTCACCCCTCCCAACTTCATGTTCCCTCTCTCCTTTCTCTCCCTCTCTCTCCTCTCTTAGCCCACTTATTCTAAATTGTGATGGTCATGGATTCGGGAGCATTTGCAATCCACTGGAATATTGTCAACTCCGTGGACTCTGTGGTAGAGAACTTGTCTCACACGAATGAGGCTCTAGGTTCAATTCTTAGTACTGAAAAAAAAGTGAAAACACGAGCAAGTGGAAAACATGAATACATGTAATGCCTCCTGTAAATATTTGAGTGAGATATTAGATTCATGGTTTTAAATGTAATTGATTATAAACTTTCCTTTATAGACAGAAATTATGGGTTTTTTTTTGGTTTTTGGATATATATTATATATATAAATATATTCATATATATTATATATTTATATATTATTTAGTATTATATATAATATATATTATATATAATACTATATATTTAATATAAATATATAATATATATAACTAAATATATTTAGTAATATATATAATATATATATATATATATAATACTAAACTAGCTACATTTGATCATTACCAGGTCTTAAAATGCTTTGCTCGAATTCTGAAATACTATAAGCAAGATATGGAATTACTTTTCATAGTGCTTATCCATTACAAACGAGTAATGCACACCTGTTCTTAAGCACACCTGTCAATATTTAATAACACCCAGGTAATGATTGCTTTTTATAGCTCTTAAGGTTAGATAAGTCCAATAAATTATGAAAACATTTAGTGCTTGCTTACCTTAAACACAAAGGAAACTGAAATCTTTTATTGTTTTTTGTTTGCTTGCCTTTTTTTTTTTTTTTTCCAAGACAGGGTTTCTCTGTGTAGCCCTGATTGTCCCTGGAACTTGCTCCATAAACTAGCCTTGAACTCATAGAGTTCCACTTGCCTCCACCTTCTGAGTGCTGGGGTTAAAGACATGAGCCACCACCGCCCGGTTTTGAAAGCTAAAATCTTATAGGACAACCTTAACAGAAAATTTTGGAAATCACTGGTCTTTTTATCTCAGAGAATTTACAAATAATAATAATAATAATAAATAAACTGTTCTTACAGTCCACCTGAAGATATTTCATTATTTAAGTCAAAATATTATAAATGGGGTTAGAAATATAGTGTGTGGTTTTAACAAAGGGAATGAAGTTTGGGAGCCATGTAAAGGATGTTACCATTGCATATGTGATCTTGGGTGCCAGAAATAATATTTGGAATGCTCAAAAAACTTCTCCAGAGCTAGGGATATAGCTCAATTGGTAAAGTTGTTGCTTGGCATACAGTAGAGCCTGCTTCAGTCATTAGCACTACATAAACTGGGTATGAGGGCAAACACCTATAATCCCAGCACTTCGGAGGAGGAAACAGAAGAATCAGAAGTCCAAAGCCATCATCAGGTTTGAGGTTAGCCTGTGCTACATGAGACCCTAACTCAAAAATTATCAAATGAACAGCCAAGAACCTCCCCTCAAACTAGATTTTTGCCTGCTTGGGGTTCAGGCTTCAATTCCCAGCATCACCAACAGAAAAACAAACAAAGGAGTTAGGGAGATGTCTCAGGAAAATACTTCCAGGGCAGCATGAGGGTCTGCGTTTGGATCCCAGTACCCACGTAAAAAGCAAGGTGCAGCAAAACATGCCTGTGGTGTCAGCACTGGTGATTCTGAGGCAGGGGGATCCTGGAGGCTGCCGTTGACCAGTCTGGCTGGCTACAACCATGAGCTCTAGGTTCAGTGAGAGACTCACCTTCAAAAATTAAGATGGAGAGCCACTGCTGAAGTCTCCTAATGTTGACCTCTGGCCTCCATGTGCAAACATGCACTCATGTACCTCCCTACTGGTGTGCGCGCGCACGCACACACATACACACACACACACACACACACACACACACACAACTACCATGCACACAATTCGCAAACAGTAAAAAAATAAGAGCTAGATTATTTATTTATTTTAGTGATTTAATTTAACCCTTGAATTGCAAAAAGATCTCAATGTGGACATTGATTCCAGCTGGTTGGCAAGGTTACCATAGAACAGTGATTCTCAACCTTTCTAATGCTGCAACCCTTTAATACAGTTCCTTATATTGTGGTAACCCCAACCATAAAATCATTTCATTGCTACTTCATACCTGTAGTTTTCCTACTATTACGAATCATAATATAAGTGTCTAATCAGCAGAATATCTGATATCTGACTCCCAAAGGGGATTGAGACCTACAGGTTCAGAACTGCTGCTTTAGAGGGTGGTAAGTGACGAAGCTGGGTATTAATTTGGTCCCCAAGTTGCCATTAATGAGCGTATTAGCCTCCTGAGGGGAAGTAACAGGAACAGTCTAGTCAGATGTATGTGAGTCACAAAGGATCTCCATCATCTGGACTAGGACATAAAAATGTTATTACAAAAGTGATTAGAAGTTCTCACCAAATTACCCAGAGTGCATGTGATCCTATTGGTCTAGAAGGAAATGGAGTCTAACAGAGTCACGGCATGCCAATTAATTACACTAGAAATTCTAATTTTGCAGAAGTATGCTGGGCTACATAAAACACAATGCTTTGCAAAGAAGTCACACACACAATTTGTAAACTTGCAAATTTTGTGCAGTCCAAATGTAATAATTTCTCCTGGAGAATTGATTCATTTTTACTGTATATACATTGAATTCCTGCTGGAATTTCAGCTGAGCAGGACTGTAGATTCTTAATGAAGTTCTCAATGTAAAGAGTTAAGGCTTTTTTGCTGCTGTTGTTGAGGTGGTGAGATGGGCTGGCTGAGCAGCCCTGACGACCTGGAACTCTGTCCCCAGGGTCCATCGTGGAAAGAGAGAGCCAATTCTCAAAAGTTGTTTTTTAATCTTCTCGTGACTTGGAAGTCGTGTGCTGACTCCGTATGAGCACCATAGCACACTCACCTCCCCAACACACATAATAACAATAAAATATAATTAAAAGGACATTTATTTTTTGAGCTGGAAAATGGTACTTTTTTAGTCATTTGGGATCTCTGAAGTCCATTGAGAGGGAGGGGCACTACTAGAAACAAAGAGTGAAAACCTAGTGTGTTCTTGTCACCACACATACAGGCCATAAAACATTCTGTTGACAGCCACGTGCTGTTTGAGTCATTGAGAAGCTGGCTCTGGAAGCAGGATTGTCCCCCATGGTATTCCAGACACAAACCTATTTGTTTCAAAGTGTCCTCCAAGGCTAGGAGAGGGTTAGCCTAGAAATAGGCTAGCCCTTTCTACTCTGTGTTAGGCAGGGGCAAAACAGCCCCCGTAAAATCATAGTTTTTAAAAACATCTAGAAAAGAAGCTGGAGCTATGGCTTAACTCAGTGGTTCTCAGCCTGTGAGTCGTGACCCCTTTAGGGGCTGAACAACCCTTTCACAGGGTCCCATATTAGATATCCTGCATATCAGATATTTACATTGTGATCCATAAAAGTAGCAAAATTACAGTTATAAAGTAGCAATGAAATACTTTTATGGTTAGGGTCACCATAACATGGGGAACTAACTGTATAAAAGGGCTGTAACAACAAGAAGGCTGGAGACCATTACCTTAGCTGTACTTCTGTATTGATGTTGCAGAACACTCAGTTTGGATTTCCAGTATCCTCACTGGGCAGCTCACAATAGCCTGTATCTGCGACTCCAGGGGATCTGACAACCTCTTTTGGACGCCTGCACTCACACATGTACATAACGCCCCCAACATACACATAACTTAACTTTTGTTTTGTTTTTTGAGACAGGCTTCCTCTGAGATCAGTCTGGTCTCAAGCTCACAGAGATTCACCTCTCAAGTGCTGAGATTAAAGACGTGCACCACCACCACCAGGCAATTTACAATATTTTCTGAAAAGCAAACACACAGAAGGTAGAACATCCCCAGAGATGTTGTTACTGTTTTTCCTCATAGTAGAAAAGTACCCATGGGAGAGAGAAACTGGAGATTCAGCCATAGGATCTTCATTCAGGGAGAGAAAGCCAGATCATATCCCAGGCTGACCATTCCTGCTTTCCCAGTTGTTTTCTGCTGGGGTTGTGGATGCCTTATCTAATGGGTTGCCTGATGTGCCTGGGAGCCTCACCCACTCTGCTGGGCCTATAACTCTCCATGTGAAAGTACAGCTGGCTGCCCTAATCAGGCTTCCTCAATCAGTTTCTAGTGGATGTTTGTAAGCTCCTGGATTTGATGATACTGCCTTTCTGTCTTTACTTGTTCTGTTATTTAGAAACCTCAACCCATGGGATGTTCTGCTGTATCTGAGTGTCTATGGAGAACTCCAGCTGTTTGTCCCAATGGGGCTTCCTCAGTGGGGAATTTCTGTTGGACTGTTTAAGCCTCAGAAGTGATGTTTTTCTCTGTATCAGTTGCTATTTATTCTTTACTTTGGCTTGCTATATACTTAATAAACTCATTCAAAACTAAAAGGTATGAGTACGGCTATTATAGATAATTCTCTGGACTGTACAGAACATAGTGGGTTCTTTTGTTGTTTGTTTGTTTTGTTTTGTTTTTGAGATAGGGTCTCACTGTACCGCCCTTGCTGACCTAGAACTCTCTATGTAGACCATGTTAGCCTTGAACTCAGAGAGATCTACCTTCTGAATTAAAGGAAATCTGGAATTAAAGGCATACATCACTTCACCCACCACTCTCTTGGCAAGGCTCATCCTGTTAGAAATGAGCTGCCAATGAGAAGCAACCCTCAAGTCAGGAACACTTTGTGTACCCAGCTTCACACACACCACCCAGATCTGATCTGTGTCAGTTCTGTTTACAGATGAACAACATCATAAGCAACTTGAGAACTAAAACAAAAAACAAGACCAAAAACTAAAACAGAACAACAAATGTGATGGAAGAATAATGACCTTCCTGAGAGTGCGTTTGCCATGGTATCTAGTCTGTGGTTATGGTTCTGGACTTGGCAGAAGGAACGCTGACTGAACAGGAAAATGGAATTCCCTGAACTCCTCACACACATTTCAGAATCTTTGACTATTCAACATTCTTGGCCCTCGGGTTCCTCATGTTTGACTGAAAGAAGGTCTGGAGTACAGAGGACAGCGGAAGGGGGTTTCTATTCAATGTATTCAGGGTATTTTAACTGAAGTAGATACTTGTGTTTCCTCTAGATGATGCCTGACAAGAAAAGCAGAAAGCTGCTGATCCACAGGTGAGATGAAGCAGGGCGGGATGGAGTCCATTCTACTCCTCTGAGAGGTGGCAGCAACTTCCTAAGGGGTATCACAGATAGAAGTGATTTGGAATTTCACAGGTCAGTGTACAGATTTTATTGTAAATATATTTATTTCCTTGTGTGCATGTATGCATATGTATGTGTGGGTGTACACACATGCCACAGTACACCCGTGGAGGTCAGGAGTCAGTTCTCTTCTTTCAGTCTATGGGTCCAGGGGACTGAACTCAGGGCATGGTAGGGAAGGTACCCATTGATTCCTCTCCCCAGCTCAAAATGTCTATTAATTTTAGTGCGTGTGTGTTCAAGTGCATGTGCACATGCTATGGTGGACATGTGGAGGCCAGAGGATAATTTTTGAGAGTTGGAAACCCCCCCCTTTATAATGTGGGTCCCAGGCTTACTGTCAAGGGCCCTCTTCTCTCCCAACCTGGTCTCTCTCTTTCTTTCTTTCTTTTTATTTATTTATTTATTTATTTATTTATTTATTTATTTATTTAATTTTACATGAATTGGTGTTTTGCCTGCATATATAACTGTGTAAGGGTGTCAGATATTGGAATTACAGACAGTTGTTAGCTGCCATGTGGATGCTGGGAATCGAACTCAGGTCCTTTGGAAAAACAGTCAGTGCTCTTAACTACTGAGCCATCTCTCCAGCCCCTAAACCTGGTCTCTTTTTTGACTGTCCTGAAGTTTTACATTTCTGGAACCCTCTAGCTCTTAAGATGGGCATTATAATGATAGTAGTAACTCACTCCACATTAACATGCTCAGCTTCTTTGAGCCTTTCCCACTGTTAGGTAAAAGTTCTAGGAGGCCATTGTGTTGGATTAAACTGTTTCCCCTACAGATGAGGTTAAAAATCAAACTGGAGTCTCCCACCCTAATCTCATATAGTCCAGACTGGCCTTGAACTCACTACATGTTCAAGGATCACTTTAATTTCCTGATTCTCCTGATTCTACCCACTCAGCACTGGGATTATTTGTAGATTTAGGTCACCAAGTCAAATATTGTGCAATGGTAGGATCAAACCTAGGTTTTGCATGTGTGGTGCAAGCACTCTACCATCAGCCTGCAGGAAAGTCTTGAAAAAGTTAACACATTTATGTGTGTATACATGCCATGACACACATGTGGAGGTCAGAGGTCATCTTCTGGACTCAGTTCTCTCCTTCATCATGTGGGACCCGGGAACCAAACCCAAGTTGTCAGATTTGGTGCCAGGCTCCCTTACCCACTGAGCTGGATAACTTGCTGGTCTTCTGCATTGAGGTTTTTGTATCATAGAGTTAAAATGAACTAAGCTTCTGAGAAAATAGGGTTACAGAGGTAACAGCTGAATTTCTCAAAGAGATCAATTTCAACTGACAGGATAATACAATGTATTTGCTTTAATTCTGACACACACAAAAGGTTAACTTGAGGTAATCAGATAGGAACTAGTTGGTAGAGTTTGTTCTATTATTTTATTTTCTCTCCTTGTTGTACCTTCCGGGAAAGTGATCAAAATGGCCAATCTGTGTTAGTGATCATGTCTGCCGCCTCCAAACCCTTTTACTCTGCCTCTTTTGTTTGCTTGTGGATATAAATATTTACTCTGTTCTATGGGATGGAATGCTTGATTCCAGAACTGAGAACGAGGCTAACTAAGATATTTGAATTCTAGTTCTTCACCTAACTCCTCAGGAGACTGAGGGATGTGGCACATGCTCTCTCATGATTGAAGGACTCTTTTCCTAGGAATAAGCAAATTCCCGAGAATCAGGTTGTGGATAATCCAGTTGAATTAAAAATCACCTTTGTTCTTAATAAAGCCTGTGTATGTTACTAATCTGTGAATAAACTAACAGCAAGCCTTTACCGGGCTGATTTCCTTAGGTGAACTGTCATCCCACCTCTGATTCTCATAAACTGGAAGGACTTTTATTCAACCTGTAACTGTTTGTACATTTGTAAGTCAGCTGTTGAACACACTGGACAAAGGGTCTATTTGAATCTATCTTTGTGCCTTAAATACCATATCCTCTGAAGCTCAGGGCAGTTAGCATGTGCCATTCAGATAGGTTGGTGTTGGCAAAGAAAGTGGTTAAATACCAGGTCAGATGACACCCACCTTTTCTGTCAGGAAAAGCGTGAAGTCCTTCGTCATGTCTTTGCTACCTCACTTCTATGAGAGAGACAGATGGATCCAGAGGGAGTGTCGGAGTTAAGGGACCAGCAGTGCTGTGGATCTATTTGCCTTGCTTTCTCTTTCCTGATCAATTTAGCAGATCTTCATTCTCCTGTTCCTATGCTCTGTGCCCCAGAATTGTTTACCCCTGGAGCAAGCACCCCAAAAACTTAGGGCCCAGTGAGGTATAGCTTTCTGTGTGTGTGTTCAGCGCTTTCAACTGAGAAAGGAAAAGCAAATCAGAAAGGTTTTGTTCAGGTGGTACCACATTCCCTTCGGGAAAAGAAGGTTTCAAGAAGATGGGGGAGCTGGCGATTTGAGCATTGATGTCTCAGTTGTTCATGCCTCTGAACCCCATGAATTTTTTACAAGTACTGTAGTTTGAAGACTACTGTCTTTACCCACCTTGTTGACCCTACCTGAGATTGAGACATGCCCGGGCAAGTGTGAGTTTTGAGCTTAGACCTGTAGACTCCATACAGAGGAGCAGGCCACATACATGTATACATTTTTCTTCTTAAAGGTCTCTGCCCACATTGGGGGTTGTTGTCTGAAGCAGGTGTGCCCAGGTTCTTAAAAATCTTGATCAAAGGGTTGAAATATAAATACATGCAAATTGGGAAGTAATAAGAATTCAGGAGCAAGTGACGGTACCAGTGCCATTGTCTTCATAAAGAAGAAAGGGGCCACCTGTCTTCTTTATGGGGTTTTAGGGCTGTTAGGGAAAGAGTGCAGTTTGGATGATTCTATATTTTGATTGATGGATTTGGGTACTATGACCTTTTTTTTCTACTGTGTGTGCTTCTTCTCATGGTACATCTGTTTTTAATTACGTGTATTCTCAATTATGCATAGTTATAAAATGACAAACAGAAGATTATCTCTAAACTTTCATTTAGAGAACAAAGTTTGCTTTACTGCACATATGTCCCAAACCAATCTGGGCTGGATGAATGCACTCACTTCTGTGCTATATATATCCTGAAATACATATGCATAGAAACTTTCTATAAAAGAGGAGTCACTGATGGTTGTTATAGGCAAAGAAACTTATTTCCTGGTTCAAAGGGGAATGTGTACACAGCTTGATGCAGGTGGGGGGTCCTAGGTTGCTATCTGCATTGTTATATGTGTAGCCCAAACCAAGTGGAATCTTAGTGGCTAAGCCATTCCCTATGCTTGCCTGCCTCATTCAAGCTCATGTAGCAGACTGTAACATTCATAGAACTTAAGTCAGCTTTTCCTTAGCTACTAAAAGGGTTCCCTTAATTATATACAACAGGGTAAGTTGTGAATAAAAGGGAGAATTTTAAAAGAAACTATATCCTTTCCCTTCATTTCCTCCTTGTGATTTTCAGCTCCATTGAGGGAAGCACTACAGAACCTTCTTGTCTGTGCTGCGTCCCCATCTCTGCTTAGTCAAACTTCCACCCACCTCTACTGAGTCTGGTAGACCCCTTCCTTATATAGCCTAGTAAGAATCCTTCAAAATAATGTCATCTAATATCTAACCACCTTTCTGTTCCTTCTGCAAGAATCTGGCTCTGGCTTGGTTGGTTTATCCAGAACACTCACATTCCTTGATGCTTCTTCTTAGCCATTTTTCATCTACCTAACATGCTCCAAGACTCTCATGTTGGCTGGAAAGACTCACTTTTCATTTGGAGTTAGCCATTCTCTCCTTTTTCCTAAGAATCTCCACCACCATATCCCTTCCTGAATGGTCTGCTTTTCCTGTCATTAACGAGCGTCATGAATCATTTCCTTCTTCAATATTTTAGTGGGACTCTGGTTAACATGTAAAGAGCTCTGGTTTGCTCTCCATTCTTTCCCCAGAACTGAAGTCACCTCTCTCTGGTCAGGGCTTCCCCTACTGAGTCTAGAGCTGGAGATCACTGTCAGGTGAGTTTCTGAAAGCAGGGGCCTGGGGAGATATTCAACAGGAAAAAGAACTGTTTGCTTGCTTGGTTTTGTTCTATTTGGTTCTGATAGTTTTTGGTTTTGTTTTGAGACAGATTCTCACTCTGTACCCTAGGCTGGCCTCCAGTTCACGGCAGTCCCCCTGCCTCATTCTC
>PVIH01028112.1:0-15730 GCA_004025045.1 Sigmodon hispidus | reverse complement strand
TATTCCTACATTTCTGAAGGTGTTTATCAGCTGTAGGAGGTCCCTGGTAGAGTTTTGTGGGTCACTTATGTATATGATCATATCATCTGCAAATAGAGTTTCACTTCTTCTTTTCCAATTTGTATTCCCTTAATCTCCTTTCATTCTCATATTGCTTTAGCTAAATCTTTGAGAACTATATTGAATAGATAAGGGGAGAGGGGACAGTTTTGTCTAGCTCATGATTTTTGTGGAATTGCTTTCAGTTTCTCTCCATTTATTTTGATGTTGACCATTGGCTTCTTGGAAATTTCCTTATTATATTTAGGTATTTTCCCTGGATTCCTGAACTTTCCAGGACTTTTATCATAAAGGAGTGTTGGATTTTGTTAAAGGTTTTTTCAGCACCTAAAAAATGATCATGTATTTTCTTTTCCTTCAACTTGTTTATATAATGAATGATATTTTCAGTTTTTTGTACATTGAACCATTCCTGCACTTCTGGGATGAAGCCTACTTGGTCATGTTGGATGACTTTTTTATATGTTGTTGTATTCAGTTTGCCAGGATTTTGTTGAGTATACTTGCATCTATGTTCATGAGGGAGATAGGTTTGTAATTCTCTTTCATAGTCATATCTTTGAGTGGCTTGTCAATCTCATTTTTTACTTGGGTTATATTTTGGGGCCCTCATTTCTTGATTTCTTTTTATATTTCAGAGATCCATCTTCTATTAGTTGTAAGATTGATAAAGATCTTTTCTTACTCTGTAGAAAAGATTTTGTCTTCTTGATTGTGTCCTTTGTCTTACAGAATCTTCTCAGTTTTAGGAGTTCCCACTTACTGATTGTTGTTCTTAGTGTCTGTGCTACTGGTACTATATTTAGGAAGTGGTCACCTGTGGGAATGCATTGGAGGGTATTTCCCAATTTCTTTTTTGAAAAAGATCAGCATAGCTGGGTTTATGTTGAAGTCTTTGATCCATTTGGATTTTAGTTTGTGCAGGGTGGTAGCTTTGAATCTATTTGCATTCTTCTACATACTATCATCCAGTTATGCCAAAACCATTTGTTGAAGATACTATCTTCTTTCCATTTTTGGCCTTTTTGTCAAAAACCAGGTGTTCATATGTGTATAGGTTAATGTCAGGGTCTTCAATTTGATCCCATTCATCCACAAGTCTGTTTTTATGCCACTACCAGGCTGATTTTATTATTGTAGCTTTATCATATAGCTTTAAGTCAAGGATGGTGATGCCTCCTAAAAGTCTTTTATTGAGCAGAATTGTTTTTGACAATTCTTGGTTTTCTGTTATTCCATATTTAGTTGAATATTGTTCGTTCATGGTCTGTAAAATAATTATATGGAGATTTTAATGGGAATTGCATTGAATCTGTAGATAGCTTTTGGTAGGACTGCCATTCTTACTACATTGATTCTACTTATCCAGGAACATTGGAAGTCTTTCCATTTCCTGACATCTTTTTAAATTTATTTCTTCAGTAACTTAAAATTTTTTAAAACAAGCCTGCTACTTCTTTGGTTAGAGTTACCCAAAAATATTTGGTGCTATTTGCATTTATTATAAATGGTATGTTTCACTTATTTCTTTTTCAGCCCTTTTATACTGTATTGATTACTTTTAGTTAATCTTCTACCATCCTACATTGTTGAAGGCATTTATCAACTGCAGGAGTCCTCTATAAGAATTTTCTGTATCACTTATGTATATGAGCATATCACCTGCAAATTCAGATATTTTGAATTGTTCCTTTCTGGTTTATATCCCTTCAATATTCTTTTTCTCCTATTGCTTTAGCTAAAACTTCAAAAAGAATACTGAATAGATAAGGAGAGAGAGGGCAGCCTTATCCTGCTTCCTATTTTAGTGGGATTGCCTTAAGATGTTCTCCATTTAGTATGATGTTAGCTTTTGGGTTGCAGTATATCAGCTTTATTATATTTAGGTATTTTCCCTCTATTCCTGATCTCTAGAACTTTTATCATGAAGGAGTGTTACATTTTTTCAAAGGCTTTTAAGCACCTAATGAGATGATCATATGTTTTTTTATTTCAGTTTGTTTATATGATGAATATCCTTTACAGTTTTTCATATGTTGAACCATCTCTGCATCTCTGGGATAAAGCCTACTTGATCATGGTGGATGATCCTTTTGATCTGTTTTGGATTTTGTTTGCCAGAATTTTCTTAAGTATTTTCCATCAATGTTCTTGAGAGACATTGGTCTGTAAGTCTCTTTCTTTGTTGTATCTTTGAGTGGCTTAGGTATCAGGGTTATTTTGGCCTTATAAAAACAGTTTAGCAATGTTCCTTCAGTTTGTACTGAGTTTTAAGAGTATTGGTTTTAGATTTTTTTGAATGTCAGGTAGAAATCTGTACTGTAACCATATGGCCCTGGGCTTTTTTTTGGGGGGGAGACTTTTAATAACAGCTTCAATTTCCTTTGGGATTATAGGTCTGCTTAGTTCTTTAATCTGATTTTCATTTAATTTTGGTAAATGGTACTTGTCCAGAAAGCTGTCCATTTCTTTTAGGTTTTTCATTTTAGTGAAGCATAGATTTTCAAAGTATGAACTAATTTTTTTTTTTTTTGCCTTTGAGCTGGTATGCTTCTCCTTCAGCTCCATTTTTTCTCAGCTTTGATCATTTCATAGTGCTGCAAATTTCTTGGACATTTTTGGTTTTACTGTTTTCTTTAACTGATATATCTGTTTCCAGTATTAAACCTTCCACTGCAGAGATCTTTTTCTTCCATCTCTTGCATTCTTGTGGTTACACTTGCATCTGTAGTTTGGTTTCTTTCTTCAAGTTTTTTGTTTCTATTTCTGCCTCAGTTTGTGCCTTATTTATTGCTTCTATTTCAATTTTTATTTCCCATAAAGTTTCTTCACCTGTTTTTTTTTTCTTGATTTTCTTTCAGGGATTTGTTAATCTATTCCAATTTTTTGTTTGTATTGTCTTCTATTTGTTTAAGGGAGCTTTTTTTATATCTTTTCAAGCTTCTATTATTTTTATGAAGTTGTTTTTAAGGTCATTTCCTTTTGTTTCTTCTTCATTGTTATGCTCAGGTCCTGATGTTATAGAACCATCATCTTCTTTTGGTGAAATCTTATGGTTCTTCATATTGTTATATGTATTCTTGAACTGGAGTCTGCCCATTGCTTTCTCTGTTCACTGTTAGTCAGCTCTTGATCAGCTCTTAGTCAGTTGTGGCCCCAGGGACTGTGTCTTCTGTAATTGCAGTGGTCATTCTTAGTCAGCTCTTAGTTGCCTCTTAATTGGCCCTTAGTCATCTGTGGACCAAGAGGCTTTGTGGCCTCCAGTTGTTGATGTGTGAATATGCAGATTGCAGGTTGTGTGGGATTTATCCCATGGGATGTTTCTCCAGCTCTGTTTTGGTGGAGGTTGTGCTTGAGGGCTTATCCCAGTTTCTTTAATTTAGGGTGCAGATGGGTGTGATTGGGGTACCAAAAGCTGTGTCCCCAGGTTGAGGTTCAAAGACCATGGTCTCCACTTGGTCTGAGAGGGTCAAGGAACCATTCACCTCCTAATCAGCTGTGGACCAGGAGGTTTCAGGGGCTGTAGTTGTCAAAGTGTGATGACCAGAATATATTATTTTTAATTAATAAAAATCACCCAGACATTTACCTCCACTTTGGATTAAAATAGAATTCCAGAGATGAATTTTCTTGGTCAGTGGAAGAACAAAAAACAAATTATGTACAATCAGTTCTCAATAAGCTAAATATGATTCAATGTATTAATCAAAGTCCAAAAGAAAAAATTAGAAGTAAGGTTGGGGATTTGGGGCATTGTATCTAAAACCTGAGATAACAAATTTATAACAAGAAAAAGTTTACTTTGGCTCAGTTTTGGATGCTCCACTACATGGGGTGTCAGTCAATTTGAAAGATGATCTTGACCTGTTAGAGCTTTTACTTACTGACTTCATAATATACTGTGCCATCCCTTTAGGGTTATGATTAAAAATAAGGATGATATTATTCTAGTTAATTAAGCCATTGTCCATACAGTTAGTAATACAAATCACTGGCTGCTCCTACATCTATGGGTATAGAAATGCCTTTCTCTTTAGAAGCAACTTATTGATTCCATTTGAAAGGCAAGAGTCTGAATTTTTCTAGAGCATCATTACTAGAGTGGCTATACATAAAGTCTAGGATACAGCTCAGAGGTTGTTTGTGAGTCTTGTATCTTTGAGGTTCTGAATTCCATTCCTAACATTTTAAAAAAAGAAACTATAAATAGTTTGCAGTTTACTATGCTGGATTGACCCCCTTTCCTGAGAGGGTATTAAAAGGAAGTATTTATATGCTCATTTCAAAAAGATGCATTTGGCCAAGTCTTGTGGCACATACACACATCTTTAATCTCAACACTTGAAAGGCAGAGGTGGGCAGATCTCTGTGAATTTGATGGTAACTTAATCTGCATCTTAAGTTAAAGGACCATCAGGACTGCATAAAGAGATCCTGCATTAAAGAAGTCGAAAACAAAACCAAATAACAAATCAAAACAACCTCCACCGAAGTACATCCACATTATACAATTATATAATTATATCTTCAGTTCATTCAAAGGATCAAAGTTCTCTTCCCAACCCAGTATGTGTGTGTGTCCAACACAGTGCCTGTGTGTATATTTAATTATTTAATAAAAATATTCTTATGTTGTTCCCTAGGTTGGCCTAAAACAAACTGCCACCCTCATTTCTCAACCTCCCAAGTTGTACAATTATAAGCATGTATCATAATACCCAGTTTTGCACATTCTTTTAAAATGTATGATTAATGTACACTAAACATGTCTGTGTGTGCAGGTGTACACATGTCACAGTAAACTTGTAGAGGTCAGAGCAAAGAACAACTTTGGGTAATTGGCTCTCTTTCAATAGTGGGTTCTGTTGAATCAAACTCAGGTCATCAGATTTGCACAGTGCCTTACTTTGGATTTCAATTGCTGTGAAGACACACCATGACCACTAAATGGAGGGGGAGTGTTTTGAGATAAGGTTTCTTTGTGTAGCCTGTAAATCAGGCTGTCCTCAAAAATCAAAAATATCTACCATTCTCTGGCTCCCAAGTGCTGAGATTAAATGTGTATACCACCACTTCTGGCTGTGAATCCATATTCAATCTGAGAATCTCCAGAATTTTAGTTTTTGCTATTTCTTTGAGTAATGAGTAGGGGTTTGATGTGGGATGTCGTTTTATAGTGCGAATACAGGAACTGTCTTGACCTATGATATCTTTGAAGTAGGCAAGGAAATCTGAGCATAGGTAGGGGAAGGAGGGTGGAGTCAAATAAAATGCCATCCAGCTGCCCAAGAATCAACATGTAAAAGTAACACAGATAATCCATGGTCCATGTGGCAAAACATTAATGGAGATGGGTTGACTTAAGATGCAAGAGCTAGATAGCAATATGTGTGAGCCATAGGCCAAAAAGAATGTAATTAATATAAGCATCTGAGTCATTTTTAGTGGGGAAAGTGGCTGCAGGCAGATCTGGACTACAGGACTGGGTGGGGCCAGAATCCTATTATAGATGGCATCCAAACTTGGACGTATATACCCACATAAAGCCTGAAAAAGCTTAAAAAGGTTTCTAGAGCATATAAAGGGAGCCAAAAGCAGCTTCTGAATTGTGTCTCTCAAGGGGCTGTGGTACAGAGACTGAGTGGAGCACTGGCTTGAATTATAAAATGGTGGGTTTGTGGTGGTCAGCTTAAACTGCAACAAGCCTGGTCTCTGAAGTCTCACAGAAGACTTGGTATAAGCAACTAGGTGCATGTCCCGCGCTACCGTCTCGCCAGCAAGAACGACGCGGCACACGTAGGATCCTTCTGCAGAAAAGCTTTAATGCGTCTTGAGAGGGAGAGCATAAGCTTACAAGATGGAGACTCCAAACGGCTAAAACCCATCCCTTATATAGGAAACTGGCCCCTGCCTAGGACGTGTCAGACTCAGATTGGCTGTAGCTCAAACGGGCGAGGTGACACCACGGGAGAGGCAGAGCACAAGGAGTGGAAATTCCCCTTGCACCTGCGCAGTCTACATTAGAGCGCAGGATGTCGACGCCATCTTGGAATGGCGGCAATGAGTGCGGCTTCTCACAGGTGCATATGATGGATTTAAGGTTTCTGTTTATATTGAACAAAAAGAGAACAGAGTTTAAGGTAGTTTTTTGGTAGCAGCATTTCTGGGACTGCTCTGTTTGCTGGTGGCAAGCAGATATAAGGCTCCTTTAAGAAAGGCTTTCTGACTCAGGTTTGGCTCCAAGAGGCCCTGCTACCAAATACTTAAATAAAGTTTATGAGCAGTGGGCAGTGGTGCTCTACTTATTGACATAGTGGAACCCAAGATTCCTTAGAGTTGTGGTGGTAAACAGCTCCACAGTATATAAATACTGCTTCCCAAAATTGGGAAGATAAGTCATGGCTCTGGTACCTCTGCCATGTTGAAAAGCCAAGTGGGGTAGAGTCAGCAGCCAAAGCAGTACTTTTGGCCTCCATGAAAAGATTTGTCTCTTATGCTAGGTTCCCATTTAGCTTAGAATTTCAACCTGGTATGGACTGGGGTGAACTTTCTCTTCCATAACTGTTCAAGCTGACACTGGGGTGTTATTTTCAGGGTCTCAAATGGCTGAGAGGCTAGTAAAGAGCTGGGCTATAGGGCATCTGTCAGAGGCATGTAGTTATCTGACCCAGTTGTGGAAACAGGTGGTTGGACTGGTCCATATGAGCTTTCAGCAAGTCTAGAGCTGAAAACAAAAGTTAGAATTTAAATTTTGGGCCCAGTCTTAGTAGTTGGGAAGGGTAGGAATCCCCAAACCAGAAGAGAAGAGTAGGGACAGACAGGTGGGAAAAACTTGTGCTGTACTTATCATATAAGCACTAGATGCCTATATGAAAAACCTAGAAAAATTCCACAAGGGAACTAACAGCTCAGCTGAAAACCTTAGAACAATTAGATGCAAACTCACCTAGAAGAGTAGATGGCAGGACATAATCAAACTTAAAGCTGAAATCAATACAATTGAAACAAAAAGAACAATACAAAGAATCAATGAATCAAAGAGTTGGTTCTTTGAGAATGTCAACAAGATAGAAAAGCCCTTAGCCAAACTAATCAAAAAGCAAGGAGAGAGTGTGTCCAAATCAATGAAATCAGAAATGAAAAGATGGACATAACAACAGACCCCCAGGAAATCCAGAGAATTATCAGATCATACTTTGAAAATCTATATTCCACAAAAATGGAAAACCTAGAAGAAATGGACAGCTTTCTGGACAGGTACCATTTACCAAAATTAAATGAAGAACAGATTAATTACCTAAACAGGCCTATAACCCTTAAGGAAATTGAAGCTGTCATAAAAAGCCTCCCCAAAAATAAAAGCCCTGGTCCAGATGGTTTCAATGCAAAATTCTACCAGACCTTCAAAGAAGAATTACTACCATTATTCTTCAAACTATTTCACACAGTAGAAACTGAAAAAATACTGCTAAATTCCTTTTATGAGGCCACAATTACCCTAATACCCAAGCCACTCAAAGACACATCAAAGAAGGAGAATTACAGACCAATTTCTCTCATGAATATTGATGGTGAAATTCTCAAC
Source organism: Sigmodon hispidus (assembly GCA_004025045.1). NCBI lineage: Eukaryota > Metazoa > Chordata > Mammalia > Rodentia > Cricetidae > Sigmodon > Sigmodon hispidus. The sequence continues at coordinate 8,085 of PVIH01028112.1, read as the reverse complement.
AAAATTGTGGCAAACCATATACAACAATATATAAAAGTATCATCCACCACGAACAAGTAGGCTTCATTCCAATAATAGTATAATATACGAAAAACTGTAAACATTATACATCATTTAAACAAACTAGAGGAACAAAACCACATGATCATATCTTCAGATGCTGAAAAAGCCTGTGACAAAATCCAACACTCCTTTATGATCAAAGCTCTGGAGGGGTCAGGAATATAGAGATAATATCTCAATATAATAAAGACAATTTAAAAGAAGCTGACGGCCAGCATCAAACTTAATGGAAAAAAGCTCAAAGCAAGCCCATTAAAATCAGCAACTAGACAAGCATGTCCTGTCTCCCCTTATCTATTCAATATAGTTCTCCAAGTTTTAGCTAAAGCAATAAGAGAATGGAAGGAGATTAAGGGAATACAAATTGGAAAAGAAGATGTGAAACTACCTCTATTTGCAGATGATATGATTGTATACATAAGTGACCCACAAAATTCTTCCAAGGAACTTCTAGGGCTGATAAACACCTTCAGCAATGTAGCAGGATACAAGATTAACTCAAAGAAATCAGTAGCCCTCCTATACAGTAAAGATATAAGGACAGAAAAAGAAATAAGGAAATCATCACCTTTATAATAGCTGAAAATAGTATTAAATACCTTGGAGTAACTATAACCAAAGAAGTAACAAATCTATTTGACAAAAATTTTAAATCAATGAAGAAAGAAATTAAGGAGGATATCAGAAATCGGAAAGATCTCCCATATTCCTGGACAGGTAGGATCAACATAGTAAAAATGGCAATTCTACCAAAGGCAATCTACAGATTCAATGCAGTGCTCATAAAAATCCCAACACAATATTTTTTGGATCTTGAAAAAACAATACTCAATTTCATTTGGAATAACAGGAAAGCCAGTATTGGCAAAACAATTTTGCTCAACAACAGAACCTTATCAGGCATCACCATCCCTGACTTCAAGTTATACTATAGAGCTACAGTAACTAAAACAGCCTGGTACTGGCATAAAAACAGACTTGTCCATCAATGGAACAGAATTGAGGATCCAGACATTAACCCAAACCCCTATGAACACCAGGTTTTTGACAAAGAGATCCAAAATATTCAATGGAAAAAAGATAGTATATTTAACAAATGGTGTTGGCATACCTGGATGGTAGTGTGTAGAAAAATGCAAATAGATCCAAGCCTGTCGTCCTGCACAAAACTCAAATCCAATCCTACAAGTGATAGAGGACTGATCTCTAAGATATATAAAGAACTAAAGAGGGGCTGGAGAGATGGCTCAGCGGTTAAGAGCACCGTCTGCTCTTCCAGAGTACCCGGGTTTGATTCCTAGCATCCACATGGCAGCTAATAGCTGTCTGTAGTTCCAGTTCCAGGGAAACACCAAGGCAAATAAATAAATAAATAATAAATAAATAAAGTTTTTTTTTTTTTAAAAAAAAAGAACTAAAGAATCTAGACCCCAAAACCTTGAATAACCCAATCAAAAAATGGGGTTCAGAACTGAAAAGGGAACTCTCAGCAGAAGAATTACAAATGGCTGAAAGGTACTTAAAAAAGTGCTCATCATCTTTAGCCATCAGAGAAATGCAAATCAAAACAAATTTGAGATACCACCTGACCCCTGTCAGATTGGCTAAGATAAAAGACACAGAGGACAGCCTATGCTGGAGAGGATGCAGAGCAAGGGGAACACTCTTCAATTGTTGGTGGGAGTGTAAGCTTGTTCAGCTACTTTAGAATGAAGTATGGCGGTTTCTCAGAAAACTGAGAATCAATCTCCCCAATGACCCAGCAATACCACTTGTGGGTGTATACCGTAAAATGCACAGTCACACTCCAATGACATTAGCTAAACTGTATTCATAGAAGCATTATTCGTAATCGCAAGAACCTGGAAACAACCTAGATGCCCCTGAACTGAAGAATGGATTAACAAACTGTGGTACTTCTACACAATGGAGTAAGAAAAAAATGATATCCTAAAATTTGCAGGCAAGTAGATAGATTTGGAGAATATCCTCCTGAGCGAGGTATCACAAACCCAGAAAGATAAGCGGGGGATGTACTCACTCATTAGTGGACTCTAAACAAACCAACAAACAAGAAAAAAGCAAAGCATGCCCAAGCTACAAGCCACAACCACTGAACAGCTTGGGATCAGAAACACCTTGGACTGACACCTTGGCTCCCACTCCCCTTAGAGGAGCACCTGACTTAGACTTGATGTTGAGGGGAGAAAACTGGATTTGCCAGGAGTGGAGTCTGAACTAAGCAATGTTGGGAGCTTGGGGCCTTGGGATTGCCTGCTCCCTGCCCAGAGAGGGGATGGGGAGCTGCGGAGAAGAGAGAATGACCTGATGTAGTGGGAGGGGAAGAGTCCTTGATTATGGATATACAGGAATAGAAATTGTGACTTCTTTATTCATAATAAATAAAAAGAAGAAAGGCTTGATAATGAGTCATTCTGGCATTGCTCAGCCAGTGGTCAGGTGTCTGTTTAAGGATTACCTCTAGGGTATGCAGGGTGACAATGGTTAAGTTTTGCCCCAGAGTTAGTTTGTCAGTGTCCTTGACCAGCATTGCTGCTGCAGCTATTATACACAGGCAGGGAAGACATCTTGCAGCCACAGGGTCCAATTTCTTGAATAGATATGTCTCTTTCAGGACCCTATGGTCTGAGTGAGTGCTCTTTTTGCTATCTTTTTATTCTCATCTATAAACAGGTTAAAGGGTTTATTTATATCATGCATTCCAAGGGCTGGAGCCTCTAAGAGTTTCTGCTTCAGGGCATTGAATGCCCTCTGTCTTTCCTCCATCCATGTGAAGTTGGATGTGTTTTTGGTGGCCTCATATAAAGGCATAGTCAGCTCAGTAAACCCTGAGATCCACAGGTGGTAAAACCAGGCTATGCCCAGAAATTCCTTCACCTGCTTGACAGTCCTAGGAGTGGGTATTGAAATACTGTCTTCTTGTGGGCATCAGAGAGCCATCTCTGTACCCCCCCTCCAAGGACATTCCCCAGGTACATTTCCCCTAATTTGCAGATCTGTGTTTGTTGGCAGAAGCTTGATAACCCAAATCTCCCAGGGCCTATAGCGAGTTTGCAGTACCTTTCCTGCAGGCCTCACTATCAGCAGCTGCAAGCAACAGGTCATCCACATATTGCAAGAAGCTTATATCAGGGTTTTACATTCTGTACCTTGTGGAGGGTATCATTAAAGATGATGGGGGAGTTCTTGAACCCATGGGGTAATCTAGTCCACGTAAATTGGCTGCTGATTCCAATTTCTGGATCATGCCACACAAAGCAAAATATTTTTGGCTCTTTTGGGCCAGAGCTAGGCTGAAGAACACATCTTTTATGTCCATAACTGAATACCATTGCCAGTCTGGAGGCAATGTACTCAGTAGGGTATAAGGATTTGGCACAATAGGGTATATGTCTGTTAGTCTTTCATTTACCTCTGAGCCGTAACAGTGGAGGGTTCGAGGTGAACTGAACCTTTTCAGTACCCCAAGTGCTAATAGCCTCCTTATGTGGGGTTATTCCCTCCTTCCCTTCTTAATGCATGGGGTACTATCAAACTATGACTGGATCTGCATTCACAAATACTGGGAATCTGTGCTTTGCTAGTCCCATGTCTCAATCTCAGCCCATAGTGGAGGAAATCTTTGCAACCATTTTTCAATTTTTAGCTCAGGGGCTGTTGGCTTTTGATGGAGTCTATATTCCTCAGATAGGCTAGCAGTCACCAACACCTGTACTGGTTTCTTTTTTTAATAACAAAAATGAAATTTTAATGCTGGTTTTTATGAAAGCATTATAAAAAGCATTTGGATTTCAAGTAACCAATAAATCTTCTTAAGTGCAGCACTACATATATTAGATGATCAGAATGATTAATTACTTCCTCATTTTACTATCTGCCTCCTTTTATCATCTTTTTTATCATCTTTTTTCTTTTTCTTTTTTATTATGAATGAAGTCTCATTTTTTAATCCATGTATTCCCTTGTTCAGACTCCTTTTCCCCTCCCATCTTCACAGTTACTCTCTCTTCTCCCCATCTCTTTATCTCCTTCCCAGCAAGAGCAGGAGGTAACAAGGTCCCAAGGAGGCTTAGTTCAGCATCCACTCCAGGCAGATCCACTTTCCTCACCCCAACCTCAAGACTGGGTTAGGTGTTCCTCTGGAGGGAGTGGGATCCAAGGTGTTTCAGATCCCAACCTGTTCAGTGGTTGTGGTTTGCAGCTTGGACATGCTTTTCTTTTTGCTTAAAATTCACTAATGAGTGAGGACATACCCTGCTTCTCTTTCTGGGATTGTAATACCTCATTCAGGAGGATATTCTCCATATTCATATATTTGCCTGCAAATTTTAGAATATCAATTTTTCTAACTGCTGAGTAGTACTCCATTGCGTAAATGTACCACAGCTTGTTAATCTATTCCTCAGTTGAGGAGCATCTAAGTAGTTTCCAGGTCCTTGCTACTACAAATAATGCTGCTATAAACATAGTTAAGCTAATGCTTTTGGGGTGCAAATGTGTGTCCTTAGGGTACATGCCTGAGAGTGGTATTGTGGATCCTTGGGGAGATTGATACCCAGTTTTCTGAGAAACTGCCATACCGCATTCCAAAGTGGCTGAATAAGTTTACACTCCCACCAACAATGAAGGAGTGTTCCCCTTGCTCTGCATCCTCTCCAGCATAGGCTGTCATCTGTTTTTAATCTTAGTCATTCTGACATGTGTAGGTGGTATCTTAAAATTGTTTTGATTTGCATTTCTCTGATGGCTAAAGGTGTTGAGTACTCTTTCATGTGCCTTTCAGCCATTTGTAATTCTGCTGAGAATTCCCTTTGTAGTTCTGAACCCCACTTTTTAATTGGGTTATTAAGAGTTTAGGCTCTAGTTTCTAGAGTTTTCTAAATATTTTAGAGATCAATCCTCTGTCACTTGTAGAGTTGGTTAAAAAAACTTTTCCCATTCTGTAGGCTGTCATTTTGTCTTATTGACTGTGTCCTTGGCCTTACAGAAGCTTAGTTTCAGGTGGTTCCACTTATTGATTGTTGTTCTTAGTGTCTGTGTTACTGGTGTTATATTAAAAATTGGTCACCAGTGCCAATGTGTTGAAGGGTATTTCCCACTTTCTTTTTTTTCAAGTTCAGTGCAGCTGGGTTTATGTTGAGGTCTTTGATCCACTTGGATTTAAGTTTTGTGCAAGGTAATAGGTTTGGATCTATTTTCATTCTTTTACACACTACCATCCAGTTATGCCAACACCATTTGTTGAAGGTACTATCTTTCTTCCATTGAATATTTTTGGCCTCTTTCTGAAAAATCAAGTGTTCATAGGTGTGTGGGTTAATGTCTGGGTCTTCAATTTAATTCCATTGATCCAAAGTCTGTTTCTGATAGCATGTAGGGGAATGCTGGAATAACTAGGAAAGAAAGGGTTACCCATCCCATTCCCAAAACCACCATTGTGGGTAATCCACAAATAAGATTTGGTGCCTATGGCCCCTTGTACCCAGGTATTTCTGGTGAAAATATGTCCATCTGGTGTCAGCTGGACAGAATTCTCCACACATGTTCACCATGAATCTCACTGGTTAACATTTTATATAGGTTTAGTCTCTCCCTTTGATTTTCTAGGCATCTTTATGTCAAACAGTTTTTCCCTTTCCCTCTCTTTATTATTTCAGTCTTCTGCATTCTCTCTCATTTTCTGAACAACACAAAAACTTCTATCAAAGTCTTTCTTGAGGTTTCCTTTAGTAGTCTAGGAGATATTATATGGCTACAATATTTTAAACAACAGCAGAAATATGCATACACTGTAGCAACATACTACCAAAATAAAGCACCTGAAACTTGCAGTAAAGGTTTTTTATCTTTTTTTTTTTTTTTTTACTGTCACCACAATCTCATTACTTTATTAACAGGGATGATAGGGATTAGTATATGGGCCTCTTTGATGGTCATTATTTTGGCCAAAACATGGATTTAGGGTAAGAAATGCATGGCTTTTTATCTTAACCAATAATAATCTGTAACCAACCTCTCTAAAAGATGACAAGTATTTATAAATTATTTATAACCCATTGAATCTGAATAATCAAGACAGTGGTTGCTTTGGCTTGGCAACCACAAGCAGTGACTCTCTGCCTTTGGAATCAAATCTTGGTCAGGTTTGGTGGCTAGCCCACAGGGCAGACCATGGGAGCTCCACCCTCCAGTATAGATGTTGCCAGTACCCTTTGAGTAAAAGAGGGACAGAGCCAAGACAACAGTCAGGATAAACTTACCCAGTTGACTGGTGTAAACTTCAAAATTTGGGGTCCTCATGGTCTCTAGGGAATCCAGGATGAGCCCGTAAATACTGTATCCTAGTTGCAAGACCCCTAAAGAGACCACCAAAGATTCAAACTCTGAAATGCAAAAGCAAAGTTTATTGAAAAATGTGAGTTGAAAAAAAGAATCTCAGTCTGGTGCAAGGAGTAGCAGTGGCTGGAGAAGGTATCCACACCTCTGCAAGCTGGGTTTTTAAAAGCAAAAATCATAAAGCTATACATCAATTAGGGGGGTCTTAGTATGGATACAATTCTGATTAGCTCATATTGGGGTACTTTCAAGATTTTCTGCTATCTCAGCCAGATCTTTGTCAAACACTTCTCCCTAGACTATTTCCTGGGTTGAGACATTCCAGGCATTCTCTGGTACTGGGACATTCCATGGTTAATTAACTGCTATCAGCCTCTAGGCTACCTCTCTGGTTTGTACTTTGTACCTCCACAGAACTCAGGCCTGTGTCAAAGTGGGGTTTAGATACTTTTGCTCTAAAATGGAGGTGCTTCTCTGGTTCTTCAAAACAAGTGCCTCTTCTCTTCTATATCCTTATCATCAGGCACTCAGGAAATTCCTAAGCTACAGACCAGGCAAGATCCACTTCTAAGAATTAAATACAATGAATAAATGAGAAACAGAAAAGGCAAGTGACAGAACTTTAAAAAGGCACAGAATTATGGCCCCAACTCCCAATCCAGTCAAAGAGAGTGAGAAGGGATTATAAAAGCAAAGGGGCCTGGCCTGGGAGGGAGAGTTGAGCTCCCATTGCTTTCAGTTCTGCTCCCGAGACCGGGTGCTCTCTGCGGAGTCCCAGCGCACTGTGGAGCAGGGGCAGCTGAACTCTGCCTCTGGCCACACCCACAGCTCCTGCTGAGGGAATTTGCACGGCTACCCACCATGACCTTGAACTGAGCGAACCAACAACTGCAGGGGTCTCTGAAAGACAGAATCAAACCCTGACCAGAGAGGTGACAGGAGACACACAAACCCAAGTGCCACAACTGACCAGGACCCATCTAATCGTGAACCACTGAAGCCATGGGCAAACATCAGTGCAAGAAATTACATAATAATACAAAGGACAACATGGTAACTGCAGAAGAGAGTAGCGATCTTACAAATACAAGATCTGAACTGAGCAATGAAGAGGAAACAGAAGGAAGCAACACCAAAAATTCCGTTTTGATGATCATCGAAGCTCTAAAAGAAGATATGAAAAAAAGCCTTAAAGAAATAGAAGAAAATACAAACAAAAAATTGGAAGAGAAGAACAAATCTATGAAAGAAACATGCCAGGAACTAAAAGCTGAAATATAAGCAATAAAAAAGGCACAAAATGAGGCAAAGATGGAATGAGAAAACCTGAAGGAAAAAGCTGGAACCACAAATACAAGCATAACAAACAGAGTTCAAGAGATGGAAGATAGAATCTCTGAAGTGGAAGACTCAGTAGCTCAAATAGATATATCAGTCAAAGAAAATAGTAAAACTAAAAAAACCACAACTCAAAATGTTCAGGAAATCTGGGACACCATGAAAAGACCTAATTTGAGAATAATAGGAATAGAAGAAGGAGAAGAATACCAGCTCAAAGGCACAGATAATGTTTTCAATAAAATCATTGAAGAAAACTTTCCTAACCTGAAGAAGGAAATGCCCATAAAGATACAAGAAGCTTACAGAACACCAAATAGATATGAT
>PVIH01028111.1:0-15732 GCA_004025045.1 Sigmodon hispidus | reverse complement strand
TTATCCCATTTGATAGGAGGAATGGCTTACTTTCTGGTGACGACATGGGGCCATTTCAGTCACCACTAGAAACCTCAGAGGGGCTTTTCTTTTCTGAGCTGATAAATATATTTATCTTTTTGTTGTAAAAGTAAATGTAACACATAGACTTGACAGGATTGATCCCAACCTTCTGGGGCCAGCAGCTCCTTTAGGGTCAAGGAGGAGGGTGGTTTTAAAATCCCCATGCAGAGTTATGATTGCCTTCACTGGAATGACTGCAGCTCCCAGTTACCTAATGGCAGACAGGCTCGGGGACAAAATGTGGCTGCAGTTTCTCATTGGTCCTACGCAGCATGGTTCCTCTCTGCCCTCTTCCTAAATCAGACCCTTAGTAAACAAAGGACTAAGAAAAATTATAATTACCACCTCTCAACTCTCCTGGTAAGAGGGGCTGTCCCTGGATGTGGACCAAGAACCTGCACCCCAGAGGTGTTATTATGACTAGAGTCTATGAAGGGAGTGGGTGCAAGGGATAAAATACTAAAATGACAATGGGAGCCATGGGTCCCCATCTGCAGCTACAACTTAAGATCCTAAAGATGTCGTCAGTGTGGCAGGTACTGGGGAGGATATAGAAGGCATGAACAGGCAGGGAGCAGGGTACTGGGGTAGGAGTCAGCCTGCTAGCCTTCACTTCTTGACCTTGCCCTGGGCGGCCACAGCTTCCATGGCTTTCCGGACCGTCTCTTCACCTCCCAGGAACTGCATGGGTTTGACTGGCTTCAAGTTCTTGTCCAACTCATAGACAATGGGAATGCCAGTTGGCAGGTTCAGCTCCAAGATGGCCTCTTCTGAGAGACCCTCCAGGTGCTTGACAATGCCCCGAAGGCTGTTACCATGGGCCGCAATCAGGACTCTCTTCCCCTCCTTGATCTGGGGGACAATCTCTTCATTCCAGAAGGGCAGTGCTCTGGCAATAGTGTCCTTCAGGCTCTCACAGGACGGCAGCTGGTCCCCAGTCAGGTCTGCGTACCTGCGATCCTTACTGATGTTGCTGTAGAAGGGATGATCAGGCTCCATTGGAGGTGGTGGAACATCGTAAGATCGCCTCCAGATCTTTACCTGAGCCTCACCATGCTTAGCAGCAGTCTCTGCTTTATTGAGACCAGTCAGACCCCCATAGTGCCGCTCATTGAGGCGCCAGGTCCTGACTACTGGCAGCCACATCTGGTCAATGGCATCCAGGACTGTCCAGAGGGTCCGGATTGCTCTCTTCTGCACCGAGGTGAAGCAGATGTCAAATTCATAGCCAGCATCTCGCAACGCCTGTCCGCCGCGCTTCGCCTCCTCGTGGCCCGCCGGGCTCAGGTCGGCGTAGTACCAGCCGCTGAAGCGGTTCTCCAGGTTCCAGGCGCTCTCGCCATGCCGGATCAGCACTAGCTTGTAGGCGGCCATGGCGACAGGCAGGGGGATGCGGCAGAGACTCGAAAGATTTTATTTTATGTGTGTGACTGCTTTGTTTTTATGTATGTCTGTGCACCACCAGCATTTCTAGTGCCCACGGAGGCCAGAAGAAGGCATAGAACCTAGGACAGGTTGCAGATAGCTGTGGACCACTTGATGTGGATATTGGGAATCAAACCCCAGGCCTCTGCAAAAACAGCAGGTGCTCTTAACCCCTGAGCCATCTCCCCAGGCCACCATACAGATTTTTAATCTCCCAACTTGTTGCTAAGTGCCACATCCCTCTGTGTCTCATTCCCAACAACACTGCATTTGTGAAACATCTGTGGACACTATGTAGACACCCTTTCCCAGCAGCCCTTCCTTTGCCCATTGAGAACTCGGTGCTTCCCCTCACAGAGTCTGGGTTTTTCTGAACAGAATGTGACTATTTTGTCTTGACTGTCTGTGAGTTCCTCCATGGCAAGTGTTTATGTTCCAGTCCTTGGATCAGCCTGACAAGGTGTGCAGGCCCAGCCCGTGAGCAGAACATACCCAGTTCTTCCTAGAGAATATCACCTTTCTCATAGTTAGGCAAAACAAAAGAACCTTAGTAGCCAGGTGGTGGAGGCCCACACCTTTAATCCCAGCACTCAGGAGGCAGAGGCTGGTGGATCTCTTTGAGTTGGAGGCCAGCAAGGTCTACAGAGCAAGTTCTAGAACAGCCAAGGGACACAGGGAAACCCTGTCTCTCTCAGGGGGTAATAGTAGCAGTGATGTGGGTTATGTTTCTACTGGGAACAATGGAAACAAATTTGGGAGTGAGAATAGGACTAAGAGAAGGCCAGGCTAGCCCTCTCTGGCAGGACCCTACACCTCCCGACCATTTTGTTAAAACTGCTCCTGGCAGATGCTCCAGCAGCAGGCAGGTGGAGGGACTGAGTGAGGAATCAGAGCGGCATGAACAGAGCAGGCAGCTGGCAGCATTAAGCAGCATGCCAGCCTCTGGGGACAGGCCCAGCTGGAAAGAACTGTCTGGAAAGTGTGTGAAAGCTCTCCTTGGAGTGGCTTTCAGCCTATGACAGCCCCAGAGCAGTATGGAAGTCCTGGCGAACTTAGGGTTGCTAGTGCATGCTGATGCATTGCGGGCGCTCAACTACCTGCAGCCCTAGAAGAATTGGCCCACTGGCCCTTGTGGGACCCTCTGAAAGTCCTCACTGGGTAGCCCCAAGGTGGAGGTGAGTGACATACCCTGAAAAAGAGGCTTCCTTTCCCCTCCCTGCATGGTAAAAGATTGCTCAAGAGAGAAGCAGACACACAAAGGGACACAGTGAGGTGGTTTCTCAGTGGTTCGGAAGTGCATCTGAGGCAGGGGCTTGACTCTTACTGCTGGGGCTTGGCACTGCTACTAGCTACCTCACTACACTCCTTTTGCACATGCTCCCTAGTGGCTGGGGGTGGGGAGGGGGAAGCCACAGTTTGGAAGTGGAAGGAATGGAAAAGGCTTACTCCCAAGAAATAGTTAATTGTCTCTCCTTCCCCCAGGCCCCCTGCACCTGCAGGCTGTGGTGTGTGGTTTCCCACAGCTGCAGCTGGCTTGCAGCAGCCCCCTCCCTCCAAGGGAACCCGAGAGGCCCCAGAGTCGGAGGCCCCTGCAAGGGGTTCATCACCCTCCATTCAGCTGCTAAGGATCATACGGATGCTCTAAGAGCCCTCTTATAGCGGCCACAAGGAATGATCTGGTTGTGAGACCAATTTGGGGTCCCTGCTTGGGTGCCAAAGACACAGATTTGTTTTAGAAAATGAAGGGGTTTCTTGAGAAGGAAAAATGGCTGTAACCCTTCTCTACAGGGCCCCTCAGCCCCTAGTGTGCCCTATTCTGCTGACTTCTAGAAGCTGCTGGTTGGCCTCCTTAGTGTTGGCATCCTGACTCCCTGAGGTGGGACACAGAGCCCAGAAGAGAGGGTAAGTGTGACAGGTGAATGGGAAGAGTGAGATTGGGCAGGCACAGACTTCAGCTGGTCACAATAGTTTTTAACCCTCACAGCTGGGGCTCTGGCAAGGCCTTTTCTCCAAGGGGAGAAAAAGATCAGCCTGCCATAGCATCTCAGCTAAGTACCCAGCTTCCCCCTGGACCAGATACTGGGATACAGGGATATCCTGAAATAAGTTGAGACAATGAGGAAATGCTGGTAGCTTTCCTACTGAGACATCTCCCTGGATCAAGCATTAATTGAAACAGACATTTAGCCTAATTGCCAGACCCCCACCTCTGGCTGGCAAAACACACCCTCAGATTCCAGGGCATAGCTAGATGATGACACCTGGAGGCCCCTTCCAGGGCACAACCAAGAAATACTCACTAGGACTTGGTGCCAAAGCCAGAGGATATGGAGGGATGGGGTGGTAGGAATGGGACAGGCCTGACCTGTGACAGGGTCCGAGACTCTGGCTTTTGCAGATAGCCCCAGGCAGACTACTGCCATTCAGCACTTCTCCTACCAGATGCTATGACCTCAGGCCCAGAGCAACGTTGGCCCTCAGTTGAAGAGACCATTTAGCAAAGGGGACATGAGAAGAAACAGAGCTGCTATCTCAGTAACCCCTAGGTCAGATGTAAGAAGGAGAGAAAGAGAGGCCAGGTAGAAACTACAGTTCAGGAATAGGCCAGCTGCAAGGTGACAGCCAGGGCCTAAGAGAGGCAAGGGTGCATGCTGGGTAAGCATAGGGCAAGTCTTGACTTCTACCTAGTATCACCTTCCTGTCAGGATATAACAATGTCCAGTGACAAACCAAGGCCAGTGTCAGGAGAGAACTGTGTGCCCCAGACCAGGCCTGGCCCATTCACAGCAGTGCCATGGCACACCAAGAGTGCATAGTTATCACTGAAGAGTGACCACGGAGTTCTGGTTCTTTCCAGGTGGACAGAGCCAAAGCTGTATGAAAGAGGGAGGGACCACAGAGATGGCTCAGTGGTTAAGAACACAGGCCGTTCTTCCAGAGGACCTGGATTGGATTCTCAGCACCCACATGATCACTTACGACTAGCTATAACCCCAGGTCCAGGGGGAATTTGACACCCTCTTCTGGCCGACATAGGTATTGCATGCACATGGTACACACTCAGGCACATACACATGCACATAAAAACAAAAATGTATTTCAAAATAAATAAACGACAGTTCTAGAGAAGTAGATGCCCATGCTGAGGTGACTTTGCCCACAGTAGGTTACATGTGTGTCATGGTTGTTTTAACTCTCTACTCATGACTTACTTGTTATGACCTTGGGAACTTACTGCCAAGAAAAACACAGAAAGCCTGCTTTGGGAGAGCTACTGACCAGACCTACAGTATACTTTTTGGCCTTCTCAAATGGCCTTTCTCTTTTGCTCCTTGCTCAGACATACCTATTTTACACTATTATATCAGCATAGGCCCTTTGCCACAGCACACGCTCCATTGCTAAGTTAGGGAATGGTTTTACTCATTAATTAATTCATATCTCATTCAACAGCATTAAGTGGCAACTGTGAGTGTCCTGTGGTGATGGTGTTGGGAACACTCTGGAAAAAAAATACAAAACAAAACAGAAGAGCTGACAAGCCCCACCACACCTGCCACCTGCCACAGCCAGTATCGTAGGTGGATTACACTCTGCACCCAACCATGACTGCTGGATACTTTTAGTTTCTGGAAAGAAAGATTCTAGGGGCTCAGATAATGGCGATTTTCTTTTGATTTGATTTGCTTTTTGTACATACTCAATGATCATCCAAAATGAGGAAAAGTTTGAGAAAGCAATTATCCTAATTTGTTCCCAGTGTCTGACCTTTGCTATAAAGCAGATTCATGGGCTGGTAGACACCTCAGTGAGAAAAAGTACTTGCTATGCAAGGGTGAGGGCCTGCATTCGAATCCTAAGAACACACATAAAACTGGACACGGAAGCACTCATCTGTAATCCCAGCGCTCCTATGGCAAGTGGGAAGCAGAGACAGGAGAGCCCTGGAAACTTGCAGGCCAGAAAACAACATGGGAGACTACATCAGAAAAGGAGATAGGGTGAGGCCTGATGCCCCAGCCAGCCTGGGATACAGGGAGCTCTGTACTAAAAAGAGCAACAACAATACATACAGACATACATATACACAAAAAATAGAGAATGAATATAAAGTATAACAAAATGGGTTTTCAGCAGACCAGAGGAAAAAGCTTTGACAAGTATCTCACTGTATTTTTATCTTATTGCTTTTGTTTTGTCTTTTTGAAACAGGATCTTACTATGTACTTTCAGGCTAGCCTGGAACTCACTGTGTAGACCAGGCTGGCCTCAACAGAGATCTGTCTGCCTCTCCCTCCTATCGTGCTGAGATTAAAGGTGTGTGCCACCACACCCATTCTGGTAGGGCTAAGTCTTACTAGATAGCCCAAAATGGTGTCACTATGTAGCCCAGGCTAACCTCAAACCATCATTCTCCTGCCTTAAACTGCTGAATGCTGGAATAGTGCTCACCATGCTTGCCACTGGGCATACACCATCATGCCTGGACTCAGGGATCTGGATTTTTTTTAGGAATGCTGGAGATAATAAATGGTTAGCAGGCTTTTTATTTTGGGTCACCAACCAGCTCCCAAATCATGACATGGATATTTGTTATTAGTTATAAATGCTCAGCCTAGCTTAGGCTTGTTTCTAGCTAGTTCTTTTAACTCAAATTGACCTGTTTCTCATTACCTTTTGCTTCCAGGCTTTTTACCTTTCTTCCTTATGTATCTTACTGTCACTGATTCTGCTTCTCTGGCTGGCGGCTGCCCAGCTTCTTGCCCCAGCCATGTCCCTGTCTTTCTCCTTCATTCTCTTTTTTCTTCTCTCTCTCCTCTATTTATTCTCTCTGCCTGCCAGTACCATCTATCCCTCTTCTGCCTAGCTTTCAGCTATCTTGGCCATTCAGCTTTTTATTAGGCCAGTTTGATGCCTTAGGCAGGCAAGGTAAAACAAATGCAACATACCTTTACACAATTCACCACACATCCATACATCATTAAACAAATGCAACATAAACACATGCAACATACCTTTACACAGTTAAAGTAATATCCCTCAGCATAAACAAGTATAACATATCTTTGCCCAGTTAAAATAATAGTCATAAAAATTATATGATTCCATTTACATGAAGTATCCAAAATAGAACAATCCATAGAGAAAGAAAGCAGCAGCAGATCAGTGGTTGCCTGGAACTGGAGGCTGGGAGGAAATGGGGGGGTGCATGGACATTAGTGGATACTGGGTTTCTTTGGGGGGAGGAATAATGGAAATGTTCTAAAACCGACTGTGGTGATGTTTGCACAATCCTATGAATATACTAAAAAAACCATTAGATTGTACACTTTAAAAGAGTGAATTGCATGGTGTGTGAATTATACCTCAATAAAGCTGTTATTTTAAGACCAAAGCATCTCTCATGGGCCATTAGAGAGATGCTTTGGTCATTCAGGCCACTGTGGGGGAATAAACTATAGAGAGAGGAAGAGGCAGAGAACAGTCGGGAGGCTATGGCATGGGGCCAGGACAGCTTCATGGAGACTTGGCTGGGACTGGCCTCTCTGTGATAGGAATTAATGTGGAGGTCAGGCTGTGGTGTGTTTTGTAGTTAGAGTCTGACAATCAGCTAGTGTAAGGGTCAGGGAAAGAGAGGCTGACTTCTCTCTGCATGGAAGAACCGGGGGTGGGCAAGTCACAGCTCTGCTTTTGACATGATGGGCCTCCAAGATGTTTTCTAGGCAAAGGAGACATTAGGAAAAGGATCTCCACCATGCAGATGGGCTCTGTGGATATTTATTTAATCACCTTAACAATGCTATGAAGCAAATGTCACAGTTATCCCTATCCATGTTCGACACACATACACAATCAAATGTCTGTGAACTGGACTGGAGAGATGGTTTGGTACCCACATCAGGTAAATTACAGCTGCCTGTATCGCCAATTCCAGAAGATCTGACACTCTCTCTCTTCTGGCCTATGTAGGCTTCTGCATCACATGGTGTGTCTATTTATGTAGGCACACACAGAGACACATAAATAAAAGAAAAACTAAATCATAAAACTTTCCTTATAAACTAATAAATGTCCTCAGCCTTGCCTCTTGTCCTAGACACTACTGCAATGGCCAGTTTTGCACAGGTCTTAGCAATTGTCACATAAATGCACCCTGGCCAGGCCTTTATTACACCTCTCACCTCCTGGTCCTGTGCAAGGACAGTTATTGAATATGCTTAGCGTTGTCATATGACCCACCTAGAACTACAAGAATAAGGGCAATAAGATGGTCTAGAGGGTAACAGTCATTGGTCATACAAGCCTAGTGAGTTATTTCACCTCTGAGACTCATATAAAGGCAAGAGGGGTGGATAGTAGCATATGCCTTTAATCCCAGCACTCAGGAAGCAGAGGCAGGCTGATCTCTGAGTTCAAGGCCAGCCTGGTCTACAGCGTTCCAGGAGAGCCAGGGCTACACAGAGAAATTGAGTCTTCAAAAATAAATAAGGCAGAAGGAAAGAACAGACTCCAAAGAACATCCTCTGACCTCCACATATGGATCAGGATACATGGTCCCCACATATCATACATCACACACACACACACACACACACACACACACACACACACACACGAAGTATAGGAATGTTTCATTCTATGAGGTGCTTCAGAACTTTTCTGGAAAATCTGAAATACTTTTCTATATCTCCGAAGGATCAAGAAACAGCCACCAATAGAGGTGGCAGACTTCTTTGGGTGTTTTTTTTAGATTTATTTATTTATAATGTATACAGAAGAGGGTACCAGATGTCATCATAGATGGCTGTGAGCCACCATGTGGTTGCTGGGAATTGAACCCAGGACCTCTGGAAGAACAGTCAGTGCTCTTAACCTCTGAGCCATCTCTCCAGCCCAGTGACTGACTTCACACATCCTTGCTCCAGTACCCCATCTCCCAGTTTCTTCCTCCCATCACTCCTGTTTTCTGGAATCACACCCCCAAGTCAGCAACTTGTTCTATAAAGGCTATTTTGTGCTTAAGGGAGACACTACAGACACTGCCATCTCACTGAGGCATGAGGTCCATTTAAACAAAGTGCTGCTACCCGACCCATCAGAGCAGAGTGGGGTTCCCACTGGCCAGGCATCAAAAGGCCATTGCCTTTTTGTTTTCTTTTGTTAGGACAGGGTTTTTCTTTGTGGCCCTGGCTGTCCTGGAAATCACTATCTAGACCAGGCTGGCCTCCTGAGTGCCGGGTTTAAAGGCATGTACCACCTCCACCAGGCTTTAAAGCCCATTGTTTTATTGTCTACTTTCTTCCTTGTTGCTTGCAAAGATTCCAATTTCCAAATTCCACTTACGGGTATAGGCTTGGGTAGATCAAACTAGGGAGAGGCCAAATAAGAAAGAAGTTTCCTAAGCCATGCTCATATCTAGAGGTCAAGAAGAGGGAAATCCGGGGGAGGAGAGAGAAAAGCAGGCCCGGTGGTGTCCTGACCTCCACATGAAAGCCCGGGGCACCAATGTTCTTCTGTGCAATGATGGGAGAAGGTCAGGAGATGGACCTCTGGATGAGGTCACCGGCGACCTGGACAGTCTCAGAGCAGGAAGGAAGGAGGTGAAGATGGGGAGGGGTGCACAGCAGGATACAAGGGGATGTGTGGAAAGCAGAGGGAGGGAGGAGGACAGAAGCTGGGAGGGGGCTCAGGTGGACAGAGTAGGGAGAAAGGATAAGTATTTGTAGTGGTTTGAACAAGAATGGTCCCCATAGGCTCTTATGTTTGAATATGTGGTCTCCAGTTGGTGGAACTGTTTGGGAAGGATTAGGAGGTGTGGTCTTGTTGGAGGAGATGTGTTACTGGAGGTGGGAATTCAAAACACTCATGCATTCCAAGTGTTTCCCTACCTGCCTTCTACTCTCAGATGGGATATAAGTTCTTAGCTCTTTCTATCACCAAGCCTTTGCTCTGCCATTAGAGACTGTAGCCCTCTGAAAGCAGAAGCCCAAATGAAATAATTCCTTTCATGAGTTGCCTTTGAAAGAGTATCTTATCACAGCAGCAGAAAAGTAACTGAGACAGTCCTTGAGAGGGAAAAAAAATTAAGATGTGATACACCAGTGCTGGGGTTACTCTGGGACAAGAGGGGAGGTCACTCATGGGCACCCCCTTCCATGCATTCATTCAGTAGCTAGGGCACTTACAGACACCATGTAAGACATGACAGCGAGAAGGCAAGTACCCTACATCTCTTTTCTCAAGTTCATTCGCTATTAGTGAGAATAAAGGGAAGGTATCCCAGAGTGGAGAAGATAGTTCACTGGGCAGGGGCAGAAGGGAAGTTAGCAGAGAAGCATAGTAAGGTTACGGGCAAGCTGAACGCCTCCCTGAGGGCTGTGATCAGAAATGGGACTGTGGTCAGTCAGCATGGCTATGGACGGCCCCCCAGGGCAGGTGGAGGAGGTTGGATCAGAACCTCAAGGAAACAGGGAAGGCAGCAGAGAGCCCCTCCCTCCGTATGGCTGAGGACTGTTGTGCATCGACTCTAGCTGGAGGAGGCGGTCACAGGGAGTGGTGACAAGAGGCCAGCTTGATGGAACAAGGGAACAAAGAACAGTGTGCAGGTGACTGAGTACATGAGCTGAGAACACAGGAGATGGGGGTCGCAGAGTGCGTGGAATGCCATGGCATGAAGGATGGCCATGAGGGAGCCAGAGGCGGAAGAACAAGAAGAGAGGGGTGCTTCTCAACCCAGAGTGAGGGCGCTGGGAAGATCTATGACCACCATCTCCAAAACAGCATTCCTGCTGCTACCCCACATCTGTCTTGTTTTATTTCACAGAATCTCTCCCAGGCATACTACGCTATCTAGCCTCGCTCCCATTAGCTTTGCAAGCTCCTCCAGGGTGAGAGAGGTTCTGTGTCTCTGATTTATCCCTTAAGCATCAACCTGAAGAAGTGTTTCTGGTGTACAGTAAGTGCTCAGAAATATGTGTTGTGTGAAAAAAATGAATGAATGGTAAGGTCTTGAGGGTGATGAGGTCATGGTTGTGGAGGGGAGGACCATGAGCCAGGAACTAAAATCTGAATGAGCAGAAGTGACAGAGTCTAGTAACACTGAAGGGGATGGTGGCTAGCTTTGACAGTCTTCAAAGGAAATGCAGGGATATAGCTCAGTGGTAAAGCGCTTGCCTAGCATACAAAAGGCTAGGTTCGACCCACAGCACCACAACTACCACTAAGTAAGTGGAGACACAATGCAAAAGACGCACTTAAAGTGGAATGAGTTAGGTGTGGTGGCACACCCCTTTAATCCTAGCACTGGGGCAGAATTCAAGGCCACCAGGGCTTCATACTAAAAGAGGGTGAGGGGTCTGTAGAGATGGCTCCGTGATCAAGAGCACTGACTGCTCTTCCAGGGAGCCTGGGTTCAGTTCCCTGAGTCACCTGGTGCCTCACAGCCACCTGTAACTCCAGTTCTAGGCTCTCTGGCGCCCTCTTCTGGTCCCTAGGACACCAGGCATGCAGGTAGTGCACATACATGCACACACAGAGACAAACACTCAAATTCATAAAACAACTTTTAAAAGGTGGAACAGAAGAAGAAAAAGAATCATAAATAATTCCTGCGAAGTACGATCCATATCAATATACAAATACCTGCCCCTCCCTCTTTGAGGAGCTTCTCTGAGAAACATCCCTGAAGGTTGAAACCTCAGGGGCTGAGGAGATGGCTCAGTTGGTAAGATAAAGTGAAAGCTTTGGAGAGCAAAGACTTGAGTCTGATCTCCAGACTCCACTTGAAACACACACAAGCAAAGTGAGCCGGGGATGTGCTGGTACATGCTTAATTCCAGACATGGAGGGAGAAGTCCTGCTTGCAGAGTTCCAGGCCAGAGAGAGAACTCATTTCGAAATGCCTGAAGTACATACAATACTTGAGGTTGTCTTCTGGTTCCCATATTGACACGTGTGCAGTGCATACATGCACACACACCTACACTTTAAAAAAACAGGAAAGAAATGAGACCCCTGGTGCCCAGAATGACAACTGGGGGTGGCGGGGTAAGTAATGAGAGAGTCAGTGTAGGAATGGAGAAGCAAGCTAAGCACATTCCAGTTCTGTGCTTTCATCAAAATTGAAGGGGTTACTAATCAAACTGTCAGGGATTCTTTGATAATACTATATAACTTGGAAGAAGTTCAAAGAACGGTACGACATCTCCATAGTGAAACACACTGGTCTCTAACTCTGTGCTTACTTATTTGAATACTGTTTCTCAAAGACAAAGCATGAGTCGGGCCTGATAGTGCATACCTGTGATCTCAACACTCGGTACAGCAAAAGGACCAAGAGTCTATGGTCAGTCTAAGTGACATAACGAAGGGGGGCGGTCTGTGATCCACAAACAGAAGGAAATTGATGTTGAAATGTGTCAGTCCTTCTAGCAATAAGCCATTATCATCGTCACATAACATGTACTAATTAGGAACAAAAAAAATGCCTAATCATCTCATTAAGAGCCATTTCTTGGCAGGCAAGATTGGCTGGCAGGGGAAGGTCTTTCCTGCCAGGCCTGACAACCAGAGCTGTCCCTAGCACCCACACGATGAAGGAGCAAAGTGACTTCAATACATTGTTCTCTGACCCACACAAGTACAAATGCATTGTGGTCCACACACAGAACCACACACACGCACATGCACAAAAATAGATCTATTGCCAAATAAAAATTTACTTTTACATGTAATACTTAACTAATTTTATAATCAATACTGTTCCGATCAATTAAATATTAACTATTACAATAATCAAATTCATAACAATAAAATGTTCTAACATTCAGAGCTTTATAAAATGTGTTAAGGTTTTTGATTAACACTGGAGAGCTGGGGCCAGGAGAATCAGGAGTTCAAGTGCAACCTGAGAAGGACGAGTTCAATGTCCCCAATGCTGCAGAAGACTTGAGTCTGGCTTCTGCTAGGCACATCCAGCGACTTACAACTAACTGCAGATGACTGGATGCATCTTTTAGACTCTAAGGGCACCTGCACTCCCATGTGCACATCCCTGGGCATACATACGCCCCTGCCACATATGCACATAGTTACAAATAGTTACATAGAACTTCAAATATTTTTATTAAACTGAAGAAACAAAACACCCAGGAACAGTCATAAACACCTTTAATCCCAGGACTCAGGAGACAGAGGCAGGCAGACTTCTGAATTTGAAGCCTTTATGTAGTTTGGTCTACATAAAGAGTTTCAAGCTGGGGCTGGAGAGATGGCTCAGAGGTTAAGGGCACTGACTGTTCACCCAGAGGTCCTGAGTTCAATTCCCAGTAACCACATGGTGGCTCATAACCATCTATGATGACATCTGATACCCTCTTCTGTATACTGTATGCATAATAAATAAATAAGTATTTTTTTTAAAAAAGAAGAGTTTCAAGGTAGCCAAAGATACTTAGTAAGGCTCTGTCTCAAAAAACCAAAAACCAATGTTTTCATTAGGCTTCTGCTGTGAAGAAACACCATGACCACAGCAACTCACATAAAGGAAAGTATTTACTTGAGGCTAACTTGCAGTTCATAAGTTCAGTTCATTATCATCCTGGCAGGACACATGGCAGCCTGCAGGCAGGCACAGTGCTGGAGAAGGAGCTGAGAGTTCCAGGTCCAGATTGGCAAGCAGCCAGAAATGAGACCTCAAAGCCAGCCCCCGTGACCTACTTCCTCCAACAAGGCCACACCTTCTAGTAGAGCCACTCCCTATGACCAAGCATTCAAAGACGTGAGTCTGTGGGGGCCATTCCTAGTCAAACCACCACAAGCAGCAAGAAAAACATCCATTAAAAAAAAAACAAAGAAGAAATTTTTAAAGGGGGCTGGCTAATGGTGGCATACACCTTTAATCCCAGCGTTTGGGAGGCAGCGGCAGGAAAGAAAAGGGGAAAAGAGTCAATAAACAAAAGAATTATCTGGAAGGCTGATGCAGGAGATCTTCACTTTGAGGCCAGCCTAGCCTGGGCTATACAATAAGACCTTTTCACATAAAGATAAATCAACAGAAACTTCTGTTTGTTCCACTATGACTGACTTGTAAGTGGCTATTGAATGGTGCATGTCAAGTCTCAGAGAAACCTGGAAAAATGGCTAACTGAGGTAGGTGCCTATTCAACACACCACACCCGAGCTTCTCTTTTCCTGTAAAACCCAGCCCCTTTGGCTGTGCTCTCTCTTGGTTCCTCATTTGGTTCTCTCTTGTCCTCCCCACCACCGCCTCTCTCTCCTCATGGCCCAGTCTATTCTGCTGGCCATGGTCAGTCTGGACTCCTCACCCATACCTAGATGTAGTCATGTCCTCATATATATTCAGTGTAAAGCTGCTGTGGGGAAAAAATGCTGTGCTATTTAGCCAGCATTGGCTATTTAAAAGAACTCCACTAGTTCCCACCCATAATCCCAGCATTTATAGCAAAAAGATGGCCACAAGTGAGCTGGAGGCTAACCTGGGCTATATAGTAAGTTCCAGGCTAGCATCAGCAATGGAGTGAGACTCTGTCTCAAACAAAACAAACAAACAAATGAGAAACCAGACCCGGTGGATGTTCAGAAGGTAAAGGCAGCTGCTGCCACGGTTCACAACCCAGGTTTGATGAAAGGGGAGAACTGTGTCCTGCAAAGTGTCCTGCAGCCTGCCAGGATGCAGCACTCGCATCATACAAAAAAAAAATTATGCTAATTGGTCTCCCGGACAAGGTTTCTCTGTGTGTACTCCTGGTTATCCTGGAATTCACTTTGAAGACAAGTCTGGCCTTGAAGTCACAGAGATCCACCTGACTCTGCCTCCAGAGTGCTGGGATTAAAGGTGTGGGCCACCACTACCCAGCAGAGATGCTAAATTATAGTTGTAAAATATCACTAATAATTTTTCATTAAAACCTTGTAACAATTCTGTATAATAAAAGCATATATTCCTAAAAAAAAAACACCCCAAACGAAACTTGTTACCAACTAAATTTGGTGAAAATATTTAAAATGCACAAATTAAAAAGCACAAGATGGTATTAGAAGGTTCTTTTTTAAAGTTCTTCAGGGACCTTTGGAGGTGAGTGGGGTTTAAGGGTAGAGTGTGGGGTTTAAAGGGTCTCTACTCTACAGCTCCTGCACCTCTGAGAGAAGCCCTGATGTGGGAATGGAGGGTTAGGGTTAGGGTTAATAGCAAGCTTTCAAGCCACTAAAATCCCAACAAAAAGTCCTATCAGTAGGCCCCGCCTTGGGGCTCTAGCGGCCTCCCCTGCACCCCATCCTCTCCCGCTCCCGTCCAGCCTGGAGTAAATAAACCACTGGGCAGGGACCCAGACAATGGGCCTTGGCAAGGAGTTAATGGGCTGGGCCTCTCGCGCTAGCCGAGTGTGACCGGAGCTGGCAGGGGGCCTGGCCTGGCGCCAGCATCGATTACGACTAGACGGAGCCAGGGCAGACTTGGCACGAACAGACCCCACAGCTGGCAGATTCAGTCACCCTCCCCAAGAGGGCACGAGACCTACCCTGGGCGCCCGCTGTCACCCGCTGGCTGTGCTCCCGCCACCACCATCTCTGCAGGTGGGGAGGAATTGCCAGCCCCCTACACACACACACACACACACACACACACACACACACACACACACACACACACACACCCTGCGCCCTGATTTGTGATCCTTCCCAGATCTGTCCTTGATCCGGCCTCTTGTGTCACAGGCTGTTTGGGGCCGCACTGACTAAGGGGATTGAAGGTTTGGAATGGGGGACAGGCAGTGTCCTCCTCCAGCGAGGACAGACTTGGCCGGGGTCTGTCCCCTGGACAGGTCTATTTCCTGCTCCCCACCCCGGGAAGGGAATGGAGGAGCAGCAGGGAGCTGTCCTGTGCACAGTGTGGGCATGTCGGGGAACAGGCTTTAGGAGATGTCAGCTCTCAGCCTCCTGGGGCCAATCGGGATCAGTCAACTCTCTACTGCGTTCACAGCTCCACCGGAAGTTGGCTTCTCATTCGAGACCTGCAGTCTGGAAGTGTGAGCGAAGGTGTTAGCGGATGGTGCTCCCTCCGGCCTCAGTTTCCCTCACCTTGGTTAGTTCCGGTCACCGCCTCCGCAGCAGCAGCAGCAGCCTGCCTCTGCAGCCAGTTTCTTTGCACCCTCAGCTGTTCGACGTGTCTGCCAGGCACAGTTCGCTCTGGTCTCCTGTCTCTTGCTTCTCTCCTCCTCCTCCTCC
>PVIH01028110.1:0-15739 GCA_004025045.1 Sigmodon hispidus | reverse complement strand
TGAACACATGTGCTTTTCTCTTCTGCATCAATACATGCTCTCTTACACACAGCATTTAGAGTGATGTTTCTCGCTCTCCCTGTTTAAACACATGTGTTTTTATCTTCAGAATCGATAAACACATTTTCTTACACAGCGCATTAAGGTACATGTTTCTTCCTATACTCTCCACTTTGACAGGCCATGTCCACTTTGATTGGTCACACCCACTTTGACTTTTCACATTCACAGCAATCCATGCCCACTTTGACTGGCCACGGCCACTTTGAATGTCCATGGCCACACTGGATCATGGCCATAGTGGATCACGGCCGTTTTGTGTGACCATGCCAACACCAAGCCATGCTTACTTTGCATGAATAAAGCCACTTTGACTGGCCACAGACACTTTGAATGACCACACCAACACAATACCATGCACACTTTGACCGACCATGCACAAGTAACCGAACAAACCCACTTGGACTGGCCCTGACCATGTTGACAGGCCACACCCATTTTGAATGACAATACAATCTTAGAGTGGCCACGCCCACTTTGGTGGTCCAGGCCCACACCAAGCTGTGAGAACATGGACTGGTCATGTCCTCCGTATCTCACCATGCCCACTTTGACTGTCCACATGAACTGGGACTGACCACGCCCAATTTAACTGGCCACGCCAATGTTGACTGACCATGCCCACATGAAACCACACCCACATTGCCTGGCCATGGACACTGTGACCACGGCCAAAACATGCCATGCCTTCTTTGAGTGAACAAACCCACATTTACTGACCATGCATACACCAAACCATGCCCAATTTGACAGGCCATGGCCAATTTGAATGACTATGGTCACACCGGATCACAGCCACATTTTTTGACCAAGCCCACAACAATCCAAGCTTACTTTGACTGAATAAGGCCACTTTGACTAGCCACAGACATTTTGACCATGAACACAACATTCCACATACACCTTGACTGACAACGCTCACACCAGGCCACAAATACTTTAATTAAACAAGCCCACGTTGGCCAAGTCCAGTTTGTACCATGCACACACAATACCATGCCCACTTTGACCAGCCACAATTGTTTGACTGGCCATGCCCACTTTGACTGTACTCGCACACTTTGACTGTCCACAGTCACTATGAATGACCACGTCCTCACAATACAACACCCACTTTGACCAGCCACGCCAACTTGACTGGCCACAACCACTTTGACTGACCATACACACACAATAGAATGCAAACTTTGACCGACAAAACACAAGTGACCGAACATGCCCACTTTGACTGGCCACACCCATGTTGACAGACCACACCCAGTTGGACTGATCATACAAACTTTAACTGGCCAGGCCCACTTTGGTAGTCCATGCCCACACCATGACATGCCAACATGGACTGGTCATGCACATAGTGACTGACCACACCTAATTTGTCTGTCCACCTGAACAGTGACTGACCGTGCCCACTTTAACTGGCCATGCCAATGTTGACTGAATATGTCCACAACATGCCATGCTCACTTTGAATGAACTTGCCCACTTTGGCTGTCCACGGCCACTGTGACCATGGCCACAACATACCATGCCCTATTTTATTGACCACACCCACTTTGACTATGTTAAAATGAGGAAAGGAAACAACATCTCTCTAAATGCTCTGTGTAAGAAAACATGTGTATTGATGTTTAGGAAGAAAACACATATGTTAGATTAAGGAGAGGAAGCAACACCACTCTTAATGCTCTGTGTAATAAAACATGTGTATGGGTTCTGAAGATAAAAGCACCTGTGTTTAAACAAGGAGAGGGCTCAACATCTCTCTTAATGCTATGTGTAAGAGAACCTGTGTATGGACACTGTAGACAAAAACACATGTGTTCAATCAAGGAATGGAAGCAACATCTCTCTTAATGCTGTGTGTAAGAAAACATGTGTATGGACGCTGACGAGAAAAACAAATGTGTTCAAACGAGGAGTGGAAGGGATATCTCTCTTTTCTCTATGTAAGAAAACATGTGTATAGATGCTGAAGCCAAAAACACATGTGTTCAAACGAGGAGAGGAAACAACATCTCTCTTAATGCTCTGTGTAAGAAAACATGTGTATTGATGCTGAAGAGAAAAACATATGAGTTTAAAGAAGTAGAGGACTCAACATCTCTCTTAATGCTCTCTGTAAGAAAACGTGTGTATTGACACTGAAGAGAAAAACACATGAGTTCAAAGGAGTAGAGGAAGCAACATCTCTCTTATTGCTGTGTAAGAAAACATGTTTTGACATTGAACATAAAATACATGTGTTCAAACGAGGAGAGGAAGCAACATCCCTTTTTATGCTCTGTGTAAGAAGAGTTGTGTATTAACACCAAAGAGAAAAATACATGTGTTCAAAGGAGGAGAGGAAACACCATCTCCCTTAATGCTCTGGGTAGCACAATACGACTATTGATGTTAAAGAAAAAAACAGATCTGTTAAAACGATAGAGGAAGCAACACTTCTATCAATGCTCCTTAAAGAAAACGTGTGTTTTCTCACTGAAGTGAAAAACACATGTGTTCAAAGAGGCCAGAATAGAGCATGGTCAGCCATTGTGGGCATATTCAGTCTTAGTGGGTGTGTTCAGTAAATTTGGCATGATTTGGTGTGGGCGTGGTGCATCAAAGTGGGTGTGCTCTGTCAAAGTGGTTGTGGACATGAAAAGTGTGTGTGGCCAGTCAAACTGGACATGGCTAGTCATAGTGGCTTGTTTAATTAAAGTATTCATGGCCTGGTGTGAGCATATTCAGTAAATGTGGGCATAGGATCTTGTGGCCATGTTCAGTCAAATTGTCCATGTCCAGTCACAGTGGCTGTGTGCAAAGTAAGCATGGCTTGGTGTGGGCATGTTCATACAAAGTGGCTGTGGCCTGCTGTAGCCATGGTCAGTCAACGTGGGCATGGCCAGTTGAAATGGGTTTGGTCAATTAAAGTGATATTGGCCTGCTGTGGGCGTGATCAATCAAAGTGGGTGTGGCCTGTTGTGGTCGTGGTCATTCACAGCGTTTGGGGCCAGTCAAAGTGTGCATGTTCGATCACTTTTGCATGGTCGATCAAAGTGTGTGTGATATTGTGTGGCCGTAGTCAGTCAAATTGTTCATGGCCAGTCAAAGTTGGCATGGTCAGTCAAAGTGGGCATGGTATTTTGTGGGCATGGTCAGTCAAACTGGACATGGCCAAAGTGGGCTTGTTTAATTAAAGTATTCATGGCCTGGTGTGAACATGGTCAGTCAATGTGTCAGTGGCATGTTGTGGCCATGGTCAGTCAAAGTATCTGTGGCCAGTCAAAGTGGCCTTATTCAGTCAAAGTTAGTGTGGCTATTGTGGGCATGGTCAGAAAAAGTGGCTGTGACCCGGTGTGGCCATGGACATTCAAAGGGACTGTGTCCATAGTGTGTGTGGCTTGGTGTGGTTGTGTTAAGTCAAAGTAGTTGTAGCCAATCAAAGTGGGCATGGCCTGTCAAAGTGGAAAGTATAGGAAGTAATTTGTTTCTTAATGCTCTGTGTAAGAAAATGTGTGTATCGATTCAGGAGAGAAAAACACATGTGTTCAGAGGAAGCAAGGAAGCAACATCTCTCTTAGTGCACTGTGTAAGATAGTGTGTATGGACGCTGAAGAAAAAAACTTATGAGTGCAAACGAGGAGATAAAGAACATCTCTCTTAATGCTCTGTGTAAGAAAACATGTGTATGGGAGCTGAAGATAAAATCGCCTGTGTTTAAACAAGGAGAGTGCTCAACATCTCTCTTAATACTCTGTGTAAGAAAATTTGTGTATGGACACTGAAGACAAAAACACATGTGTTCAAAGAAGGAAAGGAAGCAACATTTCTCTTAATATTCTTTGTAAGAAAACATGAGAATGGACTCTGATGAGAAAAACAAATTTGTTGAAACAAAGAGTATAAGCCACATCTCTCTTAATGTTCTATGTAAGAAAACATGTGTATAGATACTGAAGACAAAAAAAAGTGTTCAAATGAGGGGAGGAAACAACATCACTCTTAATGATCTGTGTAAGAAAATGTGTGTATGATGCTGATGAGAAAACATATGTGTTTAAACAAGTAGAGGATCAACTTCTCTCTTAATGTTCGGTGTAAGAAAATGTGTGTACTGATGCTGAAGAGTAAAGACGTGTGCAAACTAGGAGTGGAGGCAAAGTCTCTCTTAATGCTCTTTGTAAACAAACGTAAGTATTGACACTGAAGAGAAAAACACATGTGTTCAAAGGAGGAGAGGAAGCATCATCTCTCTGCTGAAGATAAAAATGCATGAGTTCAATCAAGGAGAGAAAGAAACATCTCTCTTATTGCTCTGTGTAAGAAAACATGTATATTGACATTGAAAATAAAATACATATGTTCAAACGAGGAGAGGAAACAACATCCTTTTTTATGATCTGTTTAAGAAAAGTTGTGTATTAATGCTGTAGAGAAAAGCACATGTGTTCAAAGGAGGAGAGGAAGCACCATCTCCCTTAAGGCTCTGGGTCGCAAAACGTGACTATTGACATTGAAGAAAAAACACATCTGTTCAAAAGATAGAGGAAGCAACATCTCTATTAATGCTCTATGGAAGAAAACGTGTGATTTCCCTCAGAAGTGAAAAACACATGTATTCAAATGAGGCCAGAAGAAGGCATGGTCAGCCATTGTGGGCATGGTCAGTCTAAGTGGGTATGTTCAGTCAAATGTGGAAGGGCTTGATGTGGGTGTGGTGCATCAAAGTGGGTGTGCTCTATCAAAGTGTTCGTGCACATGAAAAATTTGTGTGGCCTTCATAGTGGCTTATTTAATTAAAGTATTAGTGGCCTGGTGTGAGCATATTCATTCAATGTGGGCGTAGGAACTTGTGGCTATGGTCAGTCAAATTGCCCTTTTCTAGTTACAGTGGCCATGTGCCGTCAAAGTAAGCATGGCTTAGAGTTGGCATGTTCAGACAAATTGGCTGTGGCCTGATGTAGCTGTGGTCAGTCTAAGTGTGCATGGCCAGTTGAAATGAGCTTGATCAATTAAAGTGGTTTTGCTTGGTGTGGGCATGATCAATCAAAGTGTGTGTAGCCTGTTGTGGTCATGGTCATTCACAGTGTCCATGGCCAAACAAAGTGTGCATGTTCGGTCAAAGAGTGTGTGGTATTGTGTAGGTGTGGTCATTCAAAGTGGTTGTGGCCAGTCAAAGTTGGCGTGGTCAGTCAAAGTGGGCATGGTATTGTGTGGGCATGGTCAGTCAGACTGGACGTGGCCAAAGTGGGCTTGTTTAATTAAAGTATTCAAGGCCTGGTGTGAGCATGGTCAGTCAATATGTAAGTGGCATGTTGTGGCAGTGGTCAATCAAAGTGTCTGTGGCCAGTCAAAGTGGCCTCATTCAGTTAAAATAAGCATGGCTTGGTTTGTGCATCATCAGACAAATTGGCCGTGTCTCAGTGTTGCAGTGGTCATTAAAAGTGGCTGTGGCTAGTCAAAGTAGTCGTGGCTAGGTCTGGGTGTGTTAAGTAAAACTGGGTGTGGCCAATCAAACTGGGCATGGCTCATCAACATGGAGAGCATAGGAATGAATAGGTTTCTTAATTCTCTGTGTAAGAAAATGTGTGTGTTGATGCAGAAGAGAATATCACATGTGTTCAAATGAAGCAAGGAAGCAACAACACTCTTAATGCTCTGTGTAAGTAAGTGTGTGTATGGACGGTGAAGAAAAAAGCATATGTGTTCAAATGAGGAGAGAAAACAACATCTCTCTTAATGCCCTGTGTAAGAAAACATGTGTATGGGCGCAGAAGATAAAAACACATGTGTTTAAACAAGGAGAAGAAACAACATCTCTCTTTATGCTCTGTGTAAGGAAACATGAGTATTGACACTGAAGAGAAAAACACATGTGTTCAAAGGAGGAGAGGAAGCAACATCTCTCTTTATGCTGTGTGTAAGAAAATGTTTGTAGTGATGCTGAAGAGAAAGATACATGTGTTCAAACGAGGAGAGAAAGCAACATCTCTCTTATTACTCTGTATAAGAAAACATGTGTATTGACATTGAAAATAAAATACATGTATTCAAAAGAGGAGAGGAAGCAACATCTCTTTTTATGCTCTGTGTAAGAAAAGTTGTGTTTTAACACTGAAGAGAAAAACTCATGTGTTCAAAGGAGGAGAGGAAGCACCATCTCCCTTAATGCTCTGGGTAGCAAAACGTGACTATTGATGTTGAAGAAAATAACACTTCTGTTCAAATGATAGAGGAAGCAACATCTCTATTAATGATCTGTGGAAGAAAAAGTGTCTTTTCCCGTTGACGTGAAAAACACATGTGTTCAAATGAGGCCAGAAAAGAGTGTGGTCCGCCATTGTGGGCATGGTCTTTCTTAGTGGGTGTGTTCAGTCAAAGTTGACGTGGCTTTGTGTGGGCGTCATGCTTCAAAGTTGGTGTGCTCTATGAAATGCTTGTGAACATGAAAAGTGTGTGTGGACAGTCAATCTGTATGTGGCTAGTCATAGTGGACTTGTTTAATTAAAGTGGTCATGGCCGAGTGTGAACGTATTCAGTCAATGTGGGCATGACATGTTGTAGCCATGGTCAGTCAAAGTGTGCATGTCCAGTAACACTGGGCGTGTATAGTTAAAGTAAGCGTGTCTTGGTGTGGGCGTGCTCAGACAAAGTGGCTGTGACCTATTATAGCAGTGGTCAGTCAAAGTGTGTATGGCCAGTGGAAATGGGCTGGGTCAATTAAAGTGGTTGTGGCCTGGTGTGGTAGTGATCAGTCAAAGAGGGTGTGGCCTCTTGTGGTCATATCATTTATAGTGGCCGTGGACAGTCAAAGTGGGCGTGATATGTCACTTGTGTGTGGTCGGTCAAATGTGCATGGTATTGCATGTGTGTTCAGTCAAAGTGGTGATGCCCAGTCAAAGTTGGCATGGCTGGTCAAAGTGGGCATGGTGTTGTGTGTGCATGGTCCTTCATAGTGGCTGTGGCCAGTAAAAGTGGGCATGGTTTGAAGTGGGCATGGTCAGTCAAATTGGGTGTGGTCAACCAATGAAAGCATGGCATGTTTTGGCCGTGGTCAAAGTGGCTGTGGACAGTCATTGTGGGTGAGTTCAGTCAAAGTGGACATGACCTGTCAAAGTTTGCCTGGTAGGTCAAAGTGTGCATGTTACTGTGTGGGTGTGGTCAGTCAAATTGTTCGTGACCAGTCAAAGTTGGCGTGTCCGGTCAAAGTGGGTGTGGTATGGTATGGGCATGGTCATTCATAGTGGCCTTGGCCAGTAAAAGTGTGCACGGTTTGGTGTGGGCATGGTCAGTCAATATGGGTGTGGTCAATATAAGAATGTGTGCATGTTGTGGCCATGGTCAAAGTGGCCGTGGACATTCAAAGTGGGTGAGTTCTGTCAAAGTTGGCATTGCCAGGCAAATTTGCCCTGGCTGGTCAAAGTGCATTTGGTATTGTGTGTGCATGGTCAGTCAAACTGGCGTTGGCCAAAGTAGGCTTGTTTAATTAAAGTATTTGTGCCCTGGTGTGAGCATAGTCTGTCAATGTGTGCATGGCATGATGTCACCGTGGTCAGTCAAAATGTCCATGTCCAGTCAAAGTGGCCTTATTCAGTCAAAGTAAGCATGGCTTGGTGTAGGCATGGTCAGAAAAAGTGGCAATGATCCGGTGTGGCCGTGGTCACTCAAAGTGACCGTCGCAATTCAAAGTGGGCGTGGCTTGTTGTGGGAGTGGTAAGTCAAAGAGGGTGTGACCAATCAAAGTGGACGTGGCCTGACAAAGTGGAGAGTATAGGAAGTAACATGTTTCTTAATGTTCTGTGTAAGAAAATGTGTGTATCAACACTGAAGATAAAACACATGTGTTTAAACAAGGAGAGGAAGCAACATCTCTCTAAATGCTCAGTGTAAGAGAGCATGTATTGATGCAGAAGAGAAAAACACATGTGTTCAAACAAAGCAATGGAGCAACATCTCTCTTAATGCTAAGGCAAGTAAGTGTGTGTTTGGACGCTGAAGAAAAAAACATATGTGATCAAACGAGGACAGAAAGCATCATCTCTCTTAATGCTCTGTGTAAGAAAACATGTGTATTGATGTTTAGGAGAAAAAAACATGTGTTAGATTATGGAGACAAAGCAAAACCTCTCTTAAGGCTCTGTTTAAGAAAACATGTGTATGGGCGCTGAAGATAAAAACACCTTTGTTTAAACAAGGAGAGGGCTCAACATCTCTCTCAATGCTCTGTGTAAGAAAACGTGTATATGGACACTGAAGACAAAAACATATGTGTTCAAACAAGGAAAGGAAGCAACATCTCTCTTAATGCTCTATGTAAGAAAACGTACATAGACGCTGAAGACAAAAACACATGTGGTCAAACGAGGAGAGGAGGCAATATCCCTCTAAATGCTCTGTGTAAGAAAATGTGTATAGACACTGAAGACAAAAAAAATGTGTTTAAACAAGTAGAGGACTCAACATCTCTCTTATTGCTCTGTGTAAGAAACATGTGTATTGATGCTGAAGAGAAAAAGACATGTGCAAACTGGGAGTGGAGGTAACATCTCTCTTAATGCTTTGAAAGCAAACGTGAGTATTGTCAATGAAGAGAAAAACACATGTTCAAAGGATGAGAGGAAGCAACATCTCTCCTATTGCTCTTAATAAGAAAACAAGTGTATTAACATTGAAAATAAAATACATGTGTTCAAATGAGGAGAGGAAGCAACATCTCTTTTTATGCTCTGTTTAAGAAAAGTTGTGTATTAACGCTGAAGAGAAAAGCACATTTGTTCAAAGGAGAGGAAGCACCATCTCCCTTAATGCTCTGGGTAGCAAAAAATGACTATTGATATTGAAGAAAAAACACATCTGTTCAAACAATAGAGGAAACAACATCTCTATTAATGCTCTGTGGAAGAAAAAGTGTCTTTTCCTGCTGAATTGAAAAATTCATGTGTTCAAATGAGGCCAGAAGACGGTGTAGTCTGCCATTATGTGCATGGTCAGTGTGTTAAGTCAAAGTTGTAGTGGTTCGTGTGAGTGTGTTGCTTCAAAGTTGGTGTGCTCTGGCAAATGGTTGTGGACATGAAAAGTGATTGTGGACAGTCAAAGTGGATGTGGCCAGTCATAATGGACTTGTTTAATTAATGTGGTCATGGCAGGGTGTGAGCATAGTCAGTCAATGTAGGCATGGCATGTTGTGACCATGGTCACTCAAAGTGCCCATATCCAGGCACAGTGGCCATGTATAGTTAAAGTAAGCGTGTCTTTGTGTGGACGTGTTCATACATAGTGGCTGTGACCTGTTGTAGCCTTGGTCAGTCAAAGTGTGTATGGCCAGTGGAAATGGGCTGGGTCAATTAAAGTGGTTGTGGCCTGGTGTTGTCGGGATCTGTCAAAGTGGGTGTGGCCTCTTGTGGTTGTATCATTTATAGTGGCCATAGACAGTCATAGTGGCATGTTTTGGTGTGGGTGTGGCCGGTCAAAGTGGGCGTGGCCAGTCAAAATTTTTGGTCACTTGTGTGTGGTCGGTCAAATGTGCATGGTATTGTGTGTGCTTGTGTGTGGTTGGTCAAATGTGCATGGTATTGTGTGTGCGTGGTCAGTCGAAGTGGTCGTGGCCAGTAAAAGATGTTGTGGCTGGTCAAAGTGGGCATGGTGTTGTGTGCACATAGTCAAACATAGTGGCCGTGGCCAGTAAAAGTGGGTGTTGTTTGGTGTGGGCATGATCAGGCAAATTGGGTGTGGTCAATCAAAGAAAGAGTGGCATGTTTTGGCCTTGGTCAAAGTGGCTGTGGACAGTCAATGTGGGTGAGTTCAGTCTAAGTGGGCATGGCCAGTCAATGTTTGCGTGGTCAGTCAAGTGTGCATGTTATTGTGTGGGTGTTTCAGTCAAAGTGTTCGTGGCCAGTCAAAGTTGGAGGGGTCGGTCAAAGTGGGCATGGTATTGTATGGGTGTGGTCATTCATAGTGGCCATGGCTAGTAAATGTTGGCATGGTTTTGTGTGGGCATGGTCAGTCAATATGGGTGTGTTCAATCAAAGAATGTGTGGCATGTTGTGGCAGTGGTCAAAGTGGCCCTGGACAGTCAAAGTTCGCAAGTTCAGTCAAAGTGGGCGTGGCCAGTCAACATAGGCATGGCCAGTCAAAGTGGGCATGTTTGGTCACTTGAGCATGGTCAGTCTAAATGTTCACAGTATTGTGTGGGCATGGACAGTCAAAGTGTTCTTGGCCAGTCAATGTTGGCGTGGCCAGTCAAAGTAGGCGTGGTATTGTGTTGTGTGATCATTCATAATGGCCATGTCCAGGAAAAGTGGGTGTGGTTTGGTGTGGGAGTGGTCAGTCAATATGGGTGTGGTCAATCAAAGAATGCATGGCATGTTGTGGCCATGGTTAAAGTGGCCGTGGACATTCAAAGAGGGTGAGTTCAGTCAAAGTGGGTTTGGCCAGTCAAAGTTGCCCTGGCTGGTCAAAGTGGGTGTGGTATTGTGTGCGCATGGTCAGTCAAACTGGACTTGGCCAAAGTGGGCTTGTTTAATTAAAGTATTCATGGCCTGGTGTGAGCGTGGTCAGTCAATGTGTGTGTGGCATGTAGTCGCTGTGGTCAGTCAAAATGTCTGTGGCCAGTGAAAGTGTTCTTATTCAGTCAAAGTAAGCCAGTCTTGGTGTGGGCATGGTCAGACAAAGTGGCGATGATCCGGTGTGGCCTGGATCATTTAAGTGGCCATGGTCAGTCCAAGTGGGTGTGGCTTGCTGTGGGCATGGCAATTCAAAGAGGGTGTGGCCAATCAATGTGGGCATGGACCGACAAAGTGGAGAGTATAGGAAGTAACATGTTTCTTAATGTTCTGTGTAAGAAAATATGTGTATCGACAAGGAAGATAGAAACACATGTGTTTAAACAAGAAGAGGAAGCAACATCTCTCTAAATGCTCTGTGTAAGTGATTGTGTATTAAAGCAGAAGAGAAAAACACATGTGTTCAAACGAAGCAATGAAGCAACATCTCTCTTAATGCTCTGTTTAAGAAAACATGTGTATGGGCACTGAAGATAAAAACACCTATGTTTAAACAAGGAGAAGGATCAGCATCTCTCTTAATGCTCTGCGTAAGAAAACATATGTATGGATGCTGAAGACAAAAACATATGTGTTCAAACAAGGAAAGGAAGCAACATCTCTCTTAATGCTCTGTGTAAGAAAATGTGTGTATGGACACTGACGAGAAAAACAAATGTGTTCAAAAGAGGAGTGGAAGCAACATCTCTCTTAATGCTATTTGTAAGCAAACGTGAGTATTTACACTGAAGAGAAAAACACATGTGTTGAAACGAGGAGAGGAGGCAACATCTCTCTTAATGCTCTTTGAAGCAAATGTGAGTATTGACGCTGAAGAGAAAAACACATGTGTTCACGGAGGAGAGGAAGCAACATTTCTCTTAATGCTCTGTGTAAGAAAATATTTGTAATGATGCTGAAGAGAAAAATGCATGTGTTCAAACAAGGAGAGAAAGCAACATCTCTGACCATGCCCATAACGGCTGACCACGCCCTCTTCTGGCCTCATTTGAACACATCTGTTTTTCACCTCAGTGGGAAAACACACATTCTTCCTCAGAGGATTAATAGAGATGTTGCTTCCTCTATTGTTTGAACAGATGTGGTTTTTTCTTCAGCGTCAATAGTCATGTTTTGCTACCTAGAGCAATAAGGGAGATGATGTTTCCTCTCCTCCTTTGAAGACATGTGTTTTTCTCTTTAGCGTTAATACACAACTCTTCTTACACAATGCATAAAAAGAGATGTTGCTTCCTCTCCTCATTTGAACACATGTATTTTATGTTCAGTGTCAATACATATTTTCTTACACAGAGCAATAAGAAAGATGTTGCTTTCTCTCCTCCTTTGAACACATGCATTTTTCTCTTCAGCATCATTACAAACATTTTCTTATACAAAGCATTAAGAGAGATGTTGCTTCCTCACATCCTTTGAACACGTGTGTTTTTCTCTTCAATGTCAATACTCATGTTTGCTTACAAACTGCATTAAGAGAGATGTTGCCACCACTCATAGTGTTAGAGTCAGCATCCCCAAACAGAGAGCTTCACTCCAATATCAGGTCACACCGAAGTTTTATTAAGCATGAGCTCTCGGGTCACCAGCAGGAGATGAGGCTAGTGACCTCAAGTCTAAGGCTCGCAGGCCTTTTCTAGGGCAGTTTTACCTGGGCGGGGGAACAGGGTCTCCCAGGGTGAAGTCATCTGGTCAGGCCAGGTGTCTTTTGGGTTTTTCTCAGAATCTGGGTGGGTAAAGGAATTCCGAGTTACCTTAGGCATCAGGTATTTTAAGCATGAAAGCATGGCGGGCTAACTTCCTGCTATAGGGCGTGGGAGCCGGGTGCAATATTTTTCTACAAATAGCAGAGCTGGTGGGTAGGGGATGTCTCCTTTGTTTCTCTTACAATGGCCTTTCATTTCCTCCTCTTTCTTGTGTGGACCTTTAATCCTATAGGTCGTCATTATATATCGGCTGGTACAGTTGTCTCAGGACCATCATCTTATCTCCATTCACCTGAGATCTTAAAAAAGGTGAGATTTGGTTGAGGACACATGGCCCAATCAAGAATTAACACAATGAGTGGTCCGGTGAATGCTGACAATAACATGGTCAGCCACGGAGATCAATTGTACCAACCCTCAAACCAGCTTTGGGGCCTCGCAAGCTCTTTCCCTGGCATCTAACCTTTCCCTAAGCTTTGTCATTGATTCTCTAACTGCACCCGTATGGTCTGTGTAGAAACAACAGTTTTCCTTTAGAGCGGCACATAGACCTCCTTCTTTCAAAAACAATAAGCCCGAAGATCCTGTTGTATTGCCGCCTCCAGTACTCCTAGCTGCCTATGTCCTTCAATTAAGGCCGCAGTCCCTGTCCCCATCCCTGCAAGGATTCCTGCTGCTAATAGTACAGTTAGAGTCAGACTGATAGGCTCCCTGGGGAAATGAGTTCTGCCTATGAAATGCTCCTCAAATTCTTCAGCAGCATAGTAGACTAACCTGGGGTAAATTTTTACAAGAACAAAGAAATCTCTAGACTGATTAAAGCTAGCAACTGAGACACATGGGGTGAGCCCGGTGTTACATGCCCAATGGAGACTGGGTGATGGGACAAGGAAGAGAGACCCGTTAGTGGTCATTATGTTTTCTGTCCTGGAAGGGGGGCTGGCCTTCACACCTCCCTGCCTCGGGAAGCAAGAGAGTAGCCAGCGAGTGGCAATCACATATCTCTTTTAAAGGCAAGACCATAAAATCACCATAGCAATAGGGGCAACACATCATGAGGTTGGTCACAGTGGTCAAGGGGTTGCCTTAAGACCAGCTGGTCAGGAGGCTTTTACAACCAGGTGTTGGTAACCGCTATTCTGCTTGGAACTTCTGGTATTTTAATCACAGGTTCAACCAGACCATTATGTCCTATCTGAGTTGATTACGGCTATCTGGGCTGGGTCACTCTGTTTCCTGGGACAGACTTTTAGACTTTTAGTTCCTTGTTCTCATGGGGGGGTGCTCTGCTGAATACCTGAACTGAATGCCTGGGTCAAGCCCTAGAACCCAGGGTCCTTCATTCCCCCATTTTCTTTTTGGGTACTGTCTCAATCATGAGACTCTGGCAATATGTTCATAGCAGTAGTCTATCCAGATGGCCTTGTGCCCCACCCCTGCAGGCCCAAACTGATCTGCAAGGTTTCAAAAAAGCAAATGGGACCTGACTTGCAAAGCCAACTCTAGGCTGTAGGGACCTTAGGCCTTCACAAAAAGATTTGTCTCCTATGCCAGGTTTCCTTTTAAGTTAGCATTTCAACCTTTTTGGGTGTTTGGGAGTGTACCAGGGCATAGTAGATTCTCTTTACTGCTTCAAGCTGGCATTGGGGCATTGTTCTTAGGGCCCCAAAAGGTTGAAAAGCTAGTGAAGGAACTAAGCTCCAGGGCTTCTGTCAGGAGCATGTAGCTGTCTGATCCAGTAGCTGAGAGACAGAAAACAGCCCAAATCCATAGAACTGGTTCACAGGCTTCCTGCAAGTCCAGAGCTCCTAGTCGAGTGGAAATCTGTTGAGATATGTTAAAACTGAGAACAAAAGGTTAGAATTTAAATCTTAGGCCCAGTCTCAGTAATTTGGGAAGGGCAGGAGTCCCCAAACCAGAAGAGAGAAGTATCATCCTTAGGGACAGACAGGTGGGAAAAATTTAGGCTGTACTTATCCGGAATCTTTTTGGCCTCTGTGAGTTGGATCCAAATTCTATGAGTCTCTTAAGCTCATACAAATTGCAAAAAGACATAAGAATTTTAGTTATTTTAGTATTTTCAATCAGGCTTTATAAAATGAGCTTGAAAACTAGCTATAACCTTGGAGAAGGATCTGATTGTCTAATTCTACCAAGCTGACAAAATTATAACTAGCCCAGCCATCAATACTTACAGCGATCTGAGAAGGATAAATTATACCTAAGTGCAGAATGAGCAGCTTCTGAATCTACTAAAAACAACAGAGACCAATCCATACCCGGTTAGCCATACGCAGGTCTCCACCTAGCTGGAGGCGGAAGTATCCAAACAGCATCAATCTTCAGCTGCCAGGCCTTTAGGGTGGGAGATTTTTCCCCACAGTAGAGGGACATATGGGAGAAGACTGACCTTACTTTGTCTAGGCAAAAGGGTTCAATCAATTCTCTAATGTCCTCAGATCTAGGCTGGGTTCATGGCAGCAGGCAGGCATTGTGCTATGGCATCTTGCCCAGGTTAGCACTGCTTCAATCCACACGAAGATCCTGGTGTCTCATAATCTTCTTTGGATACCTTGGGTTACTGTTAGGATCTGGAAGTCTCTGTCTGAGAAATAAATATTTTAAATGCCATATTCTGCAGATCTCTCAAATATGAGGGCTGCCCAGGTAATATCCAAATAGAAAAACTTGATTTGTAGTCATTTGTTGTAAGCTTACACTGCACAAGTATTTCACTCTAAATCTTAAAAAAGTTTGTTCTCAAAACTATATGCTGAACTTAGATTTAAGATCTATGTCTGGCAAGATAAGCTGTCTTTGCAACCTTGACCACATACTTATAAACTTGTTTTCAGATTTTAAAACAATTTCTAGCACATAGAATCTATTTGTACACTCAGCATGGAGGCTGTATGCTCAAATTAGGTCATCTGCCAAAGTTCTTGTCCCATAAATATCAATAGTGCATGATGACTAATAAAAATAAGCTAATTTCAGCATCTTAACAATTATAGTTATATTCACCCATACACAGTTGGATCCAAGTTACATACATACATACATACAGATTAAAGCTAGCTTTCATCCACAAATAGTTAACTCTAAGTCACATACATGTCTATATAACCATATATATATGTCATAAGCATTTTGCAGTGAAGAATCAGAAGCTAATTCCAAAATGAAGAAAAACCTAATCGAATTAACCCAATATCTTATAGTTTCTTTTTTTTAAATTCAGTATTGGCAGGTATGAGGAACCACAGCAAACAAAATCCACATCACCTCTGACCTTCTATAACATTCTATATACATTGTACAGCATTTTATATATACCTTCAGTCAGTCTCCCTAATTCCTTAGGCATCTTTGCTTCAGACATTCTTTTTCCTGTCCCTTTATTATCCCAATCCTCTGCCTTCTCTATCATTC
>PVIH01028109.1:0-15737 GCA_004025045.1 Sigmodon hispidus | reverse complement strand
TATTGGGTCAGTGGGACCATAGGACTGTCTGCTCCCTGCCCAGGGAGGGGATGGGGAGTTGCAGAGAAGAAAAATGACCAGATGTGGTGGGAGGGGGAAGAGACCTTGAATAAGGATATACAGGGATGGAAAAAAAAATTCAGAGGGAAAGCTGAACACAAAGAAAATATATGTGTAGCAATCTTATTTGTATTTCCACTCTTGATAAGCCATGCTTATGATTCTTATCCTCTGTATAGTTATTGTTAACTCTTCCACATTTTAATTTTTTTTACTGTTTTTTTTTTGATAAATACAAAATAAAGAAGGAAGGAAAAAAAGAATACAGAAAAAGATGCCCCCTTTATTTCAATTTTTTATTTAGTTTGCAATGTGGATAAGATTCTGAAGTTATTAGATTTCCAGGATATACTTTGTCTGGTACAATTTTATAAACAATTTTTACTTTTCAAACTGCAGTTTTTATCACAGTATGTTTCGGTCTTGCTTTTGTATTTATTCAAACACATTTAGGATTATAACTAACTCTTCTGAACTTGTTCTGATCTGTTCTTTGTATAGCACTTTTGAGTTTCCCTCAAGAGACATGAATAAGCCAGTGTTAACCCCAGATAGGATACTGGGATGAAAGAAAGATGGCTTCCCAAATCTCGCTGGTGACCCAGTGAGTTTACTGGGGCTGCTGACAGGAACATGGGGAACAACTTTCGGGAGCTTCATCACCAACATGCACAACAACTCCGACTGCATCCCTGGGTATCCGTGTACCTTCAACCAGTCTCTTCCCAGAAGTTGCCCAAAGCTTTATACGTTTTTTGAGAGCAACCGTGTTAATCCCATAACTTTTCCTGGCTTCCTGAGCCTTGAAAAGTTTCATTTAGTTCTTGAGTCTTTATGTACCTTCCTCTTCCTTCCAGAGAAAAATGTTTAAGTCTGGAGGAAATAGCTATCCGACAAGCAGCATGCAAGTATTTTGATTCCTTCTTTCTCTTTTATTTCTTTTCTTTCTTTGTCTGTATTGCGTGCATGTAAAGGTGTGCTCATATGCATGCATACCCACGTGTGCGTATGTAGAGTCCAGACATCAAAAGTCAAACTTGGCTATCATTCCTCAAGTGCCGTCTGCTAGCTAAGCGAGGCTGGTTGGCCTAGTGATCCACCTAACTCCTCCGCTCAGTGTTGAGATTACAAACATGCTTCACTTCATCTGGCTTTTTTACTTGGGTTCTGGAGACTGAACTCCTTAAGTTCTCACATTTGCACAGTAATAACCATCACCCAAAACTCCTTCCCTCTTTTTCTCTCTATCTTCTCCTTCGAGGCCTCACTTCAGTCCCTCCTTTCTTCCTAAAATAAATAAATAAATAAATAAATAAATAAATAAATAAATAAATAAATAAAATTCTGAATTATTCATCCATACCATCAAAAAAGTGATCTATTATTCATCTGTAAATTCTTTGTGTTTAGATCTTCTGAAAGGACATTTAGAATGCCCTTTCTCAGACACCATCTCATTGACTAAAACTCCACCAGTGTTAAGACCAATGTAACAGACCGAGCTGCCACCATTGCAACTATAACCACTCCTAACTTCTGCCAGACATGCATCCTCTTGACACCAGCATCTCGTCAAAGCAGCTCTTGTCTCTGTGTGCTACAACAGCCAGCACTGGTCACTCTCTGAATATGTGTTCAGTTATTCAGGGCCTTGAGGTCCGGTAAAACTTGGGTGCCTTGCTGGTGTCCCTCTGGTTGTTAAATTGCAGATTAAAATGATAGCACCTTTTCTGTTGTCTTCTCTTCTTCTCATTCAAATAAAACTTTTTTCAAGACAGGATTTCTCTGTGTAACAACTCTGGCTGTCCTGGAACTCACTTTATAGACCAGGATGGCCTTGAATTCACAAAGGTCTACCTGCCTCTGTCTCCCAAGTGCTGAGAAAAAGGCAGGCATGTACTAACTATACCTAGCCAAGCAAGACTATTTTTAAGGTCAACAAAATATATGAACTTCAGTACATATAGCACCTCAATCCTCCAGACCCAATTGCCACCCCAGTCTTTGTTCAAGATTATCAATATATTTACTCCATAAACTAGCACTTTTTTCAAAAACGTAAAATCACTAATAATATGATATTGAAAAGTTTCTGCTGCCCAGCCTTTTAAAAATATTTATTGGACATTTATTGATCAATTATCAAGTAAATTTACTGTGCATATTTGTTACAGGCAATGAAAAACTAGATTACCACTGCTATTGTTATATTATGAAAAGACAGATAACAAGAAGTTAGCAGGTAAGTTTATGATATTTCAGATGATAAACATGTTAAAATAAAGAGTATTAAGAGGGGATTTACCGATTTTCACAGGATGATTCAGGGCATCATTGTTTAGAGGGAGACTGGAGCAGAAAGTTGAAAGAACAAAAAGGCATTCATGCAACTTTCTAGGTAGAGAGCATTGCAGAAGCCAATGAAGAATCATTTCAAAATCTACAGGCATAACCATGCTAAGTATGTTGGAGAAACAGTGTAGATGTCAGTGTAGACTAAACCAAGTCATCTGGAAGAATAGAGAACTACAGGACCTGGATAGCTATTCTAAAGCATGGCTACATGTTGAAGTCATGTGGGAAACTTTTTGTTGGCTTTCATTTAAACTGATGCCCAAAAGAAACAGAAAAGACCATGTAATCTGAAAAGGCCATGAAAGAAACACTGCCTGATACTTAGCTCTACCTGAGAAAAGATAAAGAGAACCTTCGTATGAATTCAAAGATATTTCATGCCAGAATTGATCCATGCTATATCTCAGCAGGTGGGGAAAGAGAATTTGGGAGCTTGGGAGGCTGGAGGTCAAGTCCCACTGTGAATGAAGGTTGGCTCTGAAGCGTTGACTTAGTAATAAGAATTTAATGTGGGTATATATGAACCTTTGGAAACCATACACAGTATAAAGTGTAACAGAAATGATAGCTACTGCTAATGAAATAGTCTGTGTGCAGGAATTCTGCATTTACAGACTTGATCAGGTCCATAGAGAAGATACTGGAACACAATTCCACAAAGTTTAGAAATACAAATTTGAACTTGTTGTGCACTACATGAATTGGTATGTCATAGGCCTAGGTGTCCTCTTGCTTCTTCACAGAGACTTAACCTCTCTCTAGTACTCTTTGAGCACTGTTTGCTCGGGTCTTGTGCAAGTTTAGTATTACAAGGCATTAAATGGTGTGTATGTCATGAATTGCTTAAATATTTTTTGTCATTACTCCCTAAGCAATTCATGATATGAAATATTTATATATCATTTATATTTCATTCATATTATACTATGAGATAAATTAAATATATAGGAAGACACACATGGTTTATACAAAAAATAAAAGGATGTGAGCATTTAAAGATATTGGTATTTATAGGGGAGGCGAAACCAAACTTCCATTGATACCAAGGAGCAATTGCATCATGGTGACTGAGATCTAGGGATTTAGGTACAGGTGAAATTAGATCCAATGGACTTGAGGATGACTCTACTCATGTTCAATTTAGAGGACAAAAATACTAATCCTTAAAATGCATGTGAAATTCTAGCAAAAGAGTAGTACAAAGCCTAGAACACAGAATGAAGAACTTGGATCACCAAAATCTCAAGAAGTTAAAGAAAATCTGTGAATAAAAAAAAAAACTGTGCAAATCAGTAGGGAAAAGAAATCAGTAGACGTCAAAATTTTCAGAAATTCATGACAGCCAAAAAGCATCAGAGTTGCAATAGGTACTGGGTGGTGGTTCTGACTTTATACCAAACCTCACTGTTGTTTGCTACTTCAGAAGTTGAAATTTAATTCCTTCTCTTGAAGATAGCCTGTATTGAGTGACTTGTTTTTAATGAGATACAATCTGGAAAATCATGGAATATGGATCATCAATATGGTTCAGTGTATAAAGACACTTCCAGTCAAGAATATTATCATTTGGTAAATCACATGGTGAAGGGAGATAATGAGCACACCAAGTTGTCCTCTGACCTTCACATATGCGCTATGGCACACATATGCAATGGTATGATCACAAACATGCACACACATGCGTGCACACACATACACACACACAAAAATAAAGTAAAATATTTTAGAAAGTGACTACTCCAATTGTATAGAATTCTACTGCGTTGTATAGCCCGTAAGTCTTTTTAATTTTGGTGTGTGGTTAAATTTTAATTAGTAAGATTTTATTATAAAGTTTAAAATGAATGAAAATTAATAATTACAAGGTGAGGGCATATAAATAGCAACCTTGGTTCACAAAAGGTTCTTGCCATTCTGCTTGGTCCTTCCTACACCTCTGTCTCTTAGCCAGCCCACTTCCTAGGAATCTTTGTAGGGACCACTGCTAAGAGAGAAAACCTTAGTCTTTCCCAAAGATGAGGTGCTCCTCCACACCCTCAATTGCTTCTCTCATACAAAGTGGGCAGCCCTGAAATGATATACACATAAACAACACTAAATAGACTCAGCAGGTTGTATTTATATATTTATGCATTTATATATGTTGCTGTAGCGGGAAATCAGGAACCATATATGTGAACGATCACGTCATAGGCCTGGAGATGAGTGGGGCGTGGTTAACTGAAAAGGATTCCGGAAGTAGACCTTCGAGGGAGGGGACCAGGACAGGAAGTCATCACTCTCTCGCGAGAGTTCCCCGACTGAGTGCGCAGTTCGCCCCAGCTGCCCGGGAATTCGGACGTACGGCGTGGAGATGAAGAATCTTCCTTAGAAAGGCTCCGACGCGCTGCAATCTCATCCTGTCATCTTATCTTAAAACCGGCTCTGTTTTGTAAGCGATTTTTACCAAATAAACCCTGTTTAAAACATATCTCAGGGCGGGTTTTTACTGCAATATGTTGCAATAGTTACCAAAGGAAAAGATACC
The DNA here is from genome assembly GCA_004025045.1 of Sigmodon hispidus. Taxonomy (NCBI): domain Eukaryota; kingdom Metazoa; phylum Chordata; class Mammalia; order Rodentia; family Cricetidae; genus Sigmodon; species Sigmodon hispidus. The sequence goes on along the minus strand of PVIH01028109.1, from coordinate 10,795 downwards.
ATCAATTTAAGAAATGATGGATATTTCAGTAGAGTTTGAGGGGGGAAGAACATGCAGAACATTAGAGGGTGGAGATGGAAAGGGGGACGTGATGTAATCATATTTTAACTAAAAAATTTAAATTGCTTAAGAAAAATTATGAGCCAGAAACATCCAAAAAAGCTACTTCTACCAGATTTTACATAAGGCCCACTCCATTATTTGGAAACCATACTAGTCACTGTGTGGGTGACCAAGAACCAAAGACCAGATATCCCAGAGACCTAGGGTAAAACCAAATATTAGTCACAAAGAGTAGTAATAAAATGACTACTAATGATAATATGCTATATCAGTACCTTAATCAGTCATCATCACAGAAGCTTCCTACTGTAACAGATGAATACAGATGTAGAGACTCACAGCCAAAGAGAGAGGTGGGGGAACCACTCTAAATGGGATGTCTGCATCATATCCCTCCCCACAGAAAAGGAGACTGAAAGTAGAGGGCACCAGGAGAACAAGCACTTGTAAATTTTAAGTGTAAAAATTAGATGATAAATATATTATGTTCATTTTTGATATTTCCCCAAATTCACAAATTCACATTTTTAATAGAAAAAGATCACAATTGTCTTAACTACTTTTATGAGACAGTATCCATGACCCTGCACACTGTCTATGGTTAAGTACAAACACATCTAGGGATAGGATGCAGATGAAATAGTATAGGCAATATTTCCTTTTACCTACTTCCTAAGCCTTGACTAACAGACATCTTATCCAGCAGCAAGTTATGGACCACAATCAGGAAGCAGAAAGCTTATTTTTTATAGCAATCCCCAAAGCATGGAAAAACAAACAGATTTCTTGATGTAGTAATGCACAAAAGCTGTGCTAAGAGGCAGTCACTCCTGGCAGCATAAAAGGTCTGATTGTCTATAGATGTTTAACCCTGAGGCCATGTCATCCAGCTTCCCTTTTGTTGTTTTGTTTTATCTCTACTAAAATTTATTGAATTTTTCTTTCAAGCTACAATATCAGAGCCTACTTATTCTAACAATACAAAAAAAAAACCTATTGCAAGAAAATAATAAAAAAAAAAACCTCAGTAATGTCCCCTCTTTCTCCATTCTCCAGGTAATCAGCAATAACACTTTGTTCTGCAAATGGCTACTTTTCTCTATGAATTGGACACATTTGGGTTTATTTTTTACCTAGACAGTCCAATGTAAATTACTCTGCAATATGTATCTTTTTCACTTAAAACATATTACAGTCGTCACTTTAGATTAATAAAAATAGATAAAATTCATTGTTCTATATAGCTGTGAGATATTCTGTAGTATGGATAGACAATAACCATTTGCTCACTATTTCCAGAATTTATGATCACACACATAGCTCAGGGTCAGGGAGAATATTTCCTTGGAAATAAATCACTTGATTATCATGCACAGGGATTTGGACTTGATCTCCCACACAAGCTAGAAAGTGACAGGTGATGGATGGATGGATGGATAGATAAATTTATAGATGATGCCATAGCTAATTTTTTAATTTATAATTATATTTTATATAAATTGAAAACATCTTTAGTCTTTCACAGATGTACCATCAGGAAACAAGACAGATACATAATATAAATGTATCAAAACTTACAGAATATGCAACACAAAGAGGAATACTAGTAATTGTAATGGGATTCAGATGTCACTCAAGGAAGCATGGGTGAACTCAAGAATCTGGACTTGGGTGGGGCGTGGCCAGAATCATTCTAGAGCCTGGGACCCAGACTCCGCCCTCCTGTTTTGGTTCCTGCATTTTCCAGGCAGAGGCTGAGAGTCTCTGTGTGGAGTTCTGTTTCTCCTAGAATTACTTTTTAAGTCTATAAGTCTGTTCTCTCCCCTTAATAAATAATAACTCTACATATAGTGTATATAGTTTTTCTTAGTTATTTTAAAAGGTATTATTACATGTAAAACTTTAGACTAACAAGGATAAGGTAGATAATAGAAAGATTTTTTAAATTTTGTGTATACAAATAGACTAGATATTGTAACTGTTATTCTTGCTTGATAGCTGTGCTGTTGTATGTAATTTTGTTATATTGAAATTGAAACCTTCCTTTTTGATTATACAGAAAAGAGGCAGTGTGGTGGAACTGTTCTCTGAATCATCCCATAAATAAAGAAGTCTTTTTGGCCTGAGTGGAGCACTGTAGAAGTGGATGGAGAAAACAAAAGAGAGACAGATAGAAGAAGGGTGGGGTCAGACAGTCTCCATCCAGTCTCCAATGAAGAAACATGTAGGACCCAGGTGAGCTAGGAGTCATTGGGCCATGTGACATGTAGATTAATGGAAATGGGTTAAATTAAGATGAAAGAGCTAGCTAATAATGTGCCTGAGACATAAACCAAACAGCATGAAATTAATATAAGCGTCTGAGTCATTGGGGGGGGTGTGAAAAGCCACTGCAGACAGGTTGGACCTCTGGCCCAAGCAGGCCAGAAATCATTTACAAGTAAGGGTTCTTATTTCTTGTTATCCTCATATTTCCTTGAAGAAATCTAAATTCCTAGAGTCTGGAATGAAGATAGTATTCCAATACAACTTATATATATATAAAATGGCCATGTTGAACATTTTCCATATATTTAAAAATCAGAGGTTTTTTATTCTTCACAAAATTTGATGAGGGAGATGACAAAAACAGTATAAATATTTTAATTGGCTTTTAATTGTTTAATTTTTAGTTGAGTTAATAAACTTTGTTATTTAAAGTAGTTTTAGCTTAACGGTAAAGGTGAGGAGAAAATCTGAAGTTGACACTTATTCTATCCCTCCCTAGCATGTGCCCTCCTCCTTTTCAACACAACCATCATCAATATGGCACACTTCTTACAATCTGTGAGCCAACACTGATACAGGAAAATCATCATCTACCAGTCTATCCACCAGCATTCTGCTTTGCATTGTTTATAAGATTTGACAATTTTACAACCCTCATATATTAAAGCATCATACAAAATTATTTCACTGCCCTCAAAAATCATTGCTGTTCCATCTATTTATCCTTCTCTCTTCTGAACCGTTCTGGGTGTTTCTGAAATATATCTAATCCTTCCACACAGCCTGTGAAGAGTGAGCTTCTTTCTGAAACCAAAAGATGGATATGTTAGGGATGGCTCCCAATGGCTACAGTAGGACTCTGTGCTGATAGTCATTGACAGAGACAAGGGGAGAGACACATCCATGTTGCATGCTGCCAGATGTCAAAACATCTTTGTTCAGGGAAAAGGAGAAAGGGAGAAAAGTTAGAACTCTTCATTTATCTTGTACAGAGGGGTGCTCACACTATAAATTCTGATATACAGTGAAAATATAAATCTTCTATTTTGCCCATAATTATTCTGCCTATGAAATTTCCTACTCACTGGTTAGGATGAATGAATTCCCTAAATGGCTTAATCCCCATACTATGCAGCAATAATTTGAACACCTCATTTGAGTAGCGGGCTCTAATTCATAGAAAAATGCTTAGTCTCTCAGGTAATCCTCATCTATCTCTGTTCTCAAGATGTTACCTTGGTGGCAGCAATATATCAGGAATGAAAGGAAGAAAATTCTGCCTTGATTTGTACTCACTAGTCCCCAAAGTAAGCTAAACTGTCTGGCCAGAAAATCTCAGGAACCTGCCTGTCTCTGCCTCCTTTGAGCTGGGATTATAGGTATACACCACTACTCATAGATTATTTCATGGGTTTGTGGAGTCTAACTCAGGTCTGAATACTTATACAACAAGCATTGTGCTTTGCTCCCTCCCTAACCCTGACTGTAGCATCTTTGTCATGATTTCATACCATTGGCTGCCACTGAATTCACTGTAAACTGTGTTCCTGAAATTTCTCTGCTACACAGACAAGGTGAAAGTATGGCAATTCAGATTACTCTGTGCATTCTTGGACAAACATCTGAGTGACCACTGTGGAGCTGGCCACACCTAGAATGGTTTTGGCTCACATAAATGTCAATGCCACATCGATGGCAGAAAAGTACAAAGCACTGTCATATTTCATGGGTGCTATGTATGTCATGCAGAGTCTTTCATAAAATGACATAACAGATTAGCTCTCTGTGACTGAATGAAAAGACTCTCCCTAACTCTGGAATGTGGCAGGAAAACCAGAATATTTTGTGGAATGTGGTTAACCCAGAGCAGTGTGGCTTCTTACTACTGTAAATTGCCCTAGCTCCTGGATCTGATATGCCAGCTGTCACCAGCTCCTGATTCCTCTCATGAGAGAGATAGAAAACATCATTGATCACTTCCTCCAACACTTAAATGCCAAGTTCTATGCATTAAATGATAGCTAGTCCAGACAGTTGGACTTATCACACTGTCTGACAAGTTCAGAGAAGAAAGAAAGAAGGAAGAACAAAATGAGTTTGTAGTTAAGTATTTGGGAACTACAGTTTGTTTGTTTTAGTGGTTTCCCATCACATAGACAAAGAAAATGTAAAGAAAAAATTCCACTACAATTAAAAATGTATTTTTTTAAAAAAAAAAACTAGTATGCATGCCTTATGTGAACTTAATTACATGTCAATGTTTTAAGAGCTACTCTAAGAGTACTGTGTAACAGGAAGAAACAGAAGTGCTCAGAATATGGTTAAGTAATCAGGTTCTAAGAGTTGTTAATGACGTATTAGTGAGCAATATAGAATATTTAGAGTGACTGGTTTATCTGATACTAAACAAATAATCAAATAGTAGCAGTCTTATTTACACTTCTGTTGTTACTAAAGCACCATGACAAGAGCAATGAGGAGAAAGGGGATTTATTTCACCTTATAAACCCATATTTTACTCCAGGAAGTCAGAGCAGGAACTCAAGGCAAGAAGTTGGAAGCAGGGGCAGAAGCAGAAGCTATGGAGGACTGCGGCTTACTGGATTTCTCAGACTGCTTTTTTATACACCCAGGACCACCAGCTTAGTGGTGGCACTGCCCACAGTGTGCTGAGCCCCCGCATATTCATCACTAATACAGAATATACAGATTTTACTTTCAAATTCTGAGTTAATAAGTTTAAGTTTTAAGGCTTGAAGAAGTCAGACATACAGTAAAGTGCTTAGAAGGGAGGGAAGTAGCCTTAAAAAGGGGAGTGTGTTAGGACATAAGTGATGTGCAAGTATGTGCAGAAAATACTGTGAGTGGAAAGGTTGACCAGGACTGTGAGTCGGGGAATAGAGAACAGGAGCAGGTGGGAAGAAAAGTTAACAAAAACTGAGCGCATATGAGAAAGATCTATGAAGCCTAATACCCTGCAAGTCTATAAAATAAAATTTTTAAACAGTAGATCTAGACACACCCCTGCATGGGTAAATAATCATCCCTCTAGAAGCCATAGGCTATTAAATGAAAATCCCACTGACAAGTATGGAATATCTTTCTATGAGTTGTTGGTCAGAGAGGCACCAGGGTCCCCCAAAATAGTATATATTATTGCCATTTCTCTTTTCTGTCTAGCAGGACTAGATGGTAAGACTCTATTGATAAACACACAGACTTGGTTACAAAATATCAAAAAAATCAACTGAGCTGAAAATTTCCTCTCTGATGTCTACCCATTTGTAGCGGGAAATCAGGAACTGTACATGTGTGCGAGTTGCAGCAGAACGCAGAAGCTGAGAGAGAGGGGCGTGGTCACTGAGAACAGGATTTGGACAACACCTGGAGAGAGACAGGACACAGGTGCAGGTCTAGCATGCAGAGCTCTCGCTAAGGGGCAGGGCTTCTGGTTTGAGGCGGCAGAGCTCCAGGCCGGTGGCAGGAGAGCGCGGCGGCTTAACTTTCTCCTAAAACCTTCTGTGTTTTGTAAGTGATTCTCACAAAATAAACCTCACTTAACACATAGAACATGGCAGGTTTTTACTGTGATAATTGGTGCCTGAATGTTGGGCTAATTCCACAAACCCACCGAGTTCTTCACCCGTGGACAGACCCGGTCTGAACGGCTTTGGTCCCCATCTGCGTGCACAAGTCTCCTGTATGCAGCCAGGAAGGAATCTGCTTGTGGCAGACCTCCTGAGAGACAGATTGACCCAATTCTGGTGGTGCACACACAGTAGGATTTGTTGAAACATTTAACAGAGACCCTCCCAGCCAAATCTCCACCATTGCTGCTGCACTGCGACACCTGCTGATCGTAAGTCCTCATTACATCTGAGTAAGGCAATTTTTTTTCTTCTAAAATGTCTGATCAGATAAATGTTCACAATTTTACTCACTTTTTCACAATGGTGATAGAAGATTATTTCCAGGATTACGCATTTGGAGGTTATCTCCACCCAGGAGTCCTTTTGCTTTTTTGTGTGATAATATACTTCATACCTACCTATTTTAAGGGATCTCAACATAGAGAGTATGATGCTAAGATGTCTGGCATGGATGAACGTATTAAGACACTCCAGAAACTCATTGTTTCCATAGAATAGAGGTCTACTTTGATCACAGAGGAATTTAGAGCTCATATTGATGAAATTTTAGAAAATTGGATGGAAAATGTTAAAAAATGGATGAAAATTTTGTTAGAGAGGAGTACAGAGCTCATATTGATGAAAATTTTAAAAAATTAGATGAAAAATTTACAAAAATGGATGAAAATTTTAGGATAATGGATGGAAACTCTAGGAAATTTAAACAGAAGATAGTGGAAAGGGTAGATCTGGAGACTAGGAGGATTTTCCACTCTATGAAATTATTGGAGAGATCATTTATAGAAGACTTTAAAACACTGGAAAAGACCATTACCACTAGGTTGCAAGATCATGAGGCTCGCTTGGAGATTTTAGAAAAGGATCTTGAGGCGACACCTGCTCAAGATAACCCAGAGCCCCCTCTTAAACAGTACTACTGCAGGGAAGGTTCTTTACCTAGAGTGGTTACCATGAGGGGACTACCCCCCCATCCCTCCAACTCTATTCCCAGTTGTGGCAGAGGCCAAAAAACCACAACCACGTGGAAGGGCTTATGACAATGTGGGATACAATTATGAACCTATACTCATGAAGGATTTAGAATCAATAAAGGAAGCCATAGTGAACTATGGTGTACATTCATCTTTTGTGAGGCAATCCTTGAACTCATGGTCAGCACAGAATCGAGTAATTTCTGATGACTAGACGAATTTGGCAACCACAGTGTTGAGCGATGGTCAAAACTTCCAGTGGAGGAATTGGTTTAGAGAAGAGGCTAAAGCCTTGGAATCTCGAGATCAAACTGGGAATGTTACCATCTCCAAGGACCAAACCCTTGGGGAAGACCAGTTTGCTGATTTATCAGTTCAGGCTACTTATGATGACCATGCTCTGTTGCTGTGCCATACTGCTGCCTTAAATGCTTGGGAAAAGATTTTGGACCCAGGACAGAGAATTGAGTCATATACCCAGATTAAACAAGGTCCAATGGAGCCCTATACAGACTTTTTACAGAGGGTGACTCAGGCTATAAATAGAGCAGTATCGGATTCAGAAGTTAGGAAACAATTGATACTCTCTTTGGCCTTCGATAATGCTAATATGACATGTAAAAAATTGATCATGCCATTAAAGATGAAAAATTAGATGAAAAATTTACAAAAATGGATGAAAATTTTAGGATAATGGATGGAAACTCTAGGAAATTTAAACAAAAGATAGTGGAAAGGGTAGATCTGGAGACTAGGAGGATTTTCCACTCTATGAAATTATTGGAGAGATCATTTATAGAAGACTTTAAAACACTGGAAAAGACCATTACCACTAGGTGCACCCATAGATAAATGGATTCAATTTGCACTTAATGCTGAATATCTACACCATGATGAAGAGAATTGTGTTGGTCAAGCCATTGCTAATGCTAAGATGAGAAATCAAGGCATTATTTGCTTCAATTGTGGTAAGCCAGGCCATATAAAGAGAAATTGTAGACAAAGCATACAGGGGAACTTTTCCAATCACAGGAGTGCCTTAAACAGAAAGTCACTATCTCCTGGACTATGTAGGAGATGTAACAAAGGCAGACATTGGATGAATGAATGTAGATCTATAAGAGACAAGGATGGCAAGCTTTTACCATCGGGAAATGTATCTCGGGGCTTCCCCTGGGAAGTCCCCAAGAATCAGACCTCCAAGCCAAAAAGGGTTCAGTCATATCCAGTCACAGTGGAAGAGCAATGTCCTCAGGACAAGTAACAAATCCCAACCCTTTAACAGTAGATCATGTAACCATAGACAATAGATTGCCCTTACAAGAGAAGTTGATGGTATCCAGCAAACCAATAAAACGCGTATTTTGGCAGACCTCCATAAATGAACAAAGACCAAAGTTGACAATAAGAATAGACAATATTTTTATGCAGGGCTTAATCGACACAGGGGCTGATGTTTCGATCATAACTCAGCAGGCCTGGCACCCCAGGTGGCCTCTGAAGGAGGTGGATGTTCAATTTTTAGGTATTGGGACATTGTCTCAGGTAAAACAGAGTGTGAGATGGCTAGAATGCATAGGACCAGAAGGACAGAGAGGGATATTGAAGCCATACATGGCCATCATAGCAGTGAACTTATGGGGTCGTGATCTCCTATGACAATGAAACACTCAAATTAAGATTCCTCCAGACCTAAATACTAGCCAAAGAACTAATCGTGGCCTTGAAAGTACTACCTCAAGAGGCTATGTAAAACAGCCGTCGGTCATTCAGGGTGCACAAAGACGCAGTCTAAAAGCTGCAAGCATCCCTAAGACACTAACAGCCCTGCCTTTGAAATGGTTGATGGATAAACCTATTTGGGTCCAACAATGGCCTTTGACAGAGGAGAAATTGCTAGCCCTAGAAGAATTGGTACAGGAACAGTTACAAGCTCAACATATTGAAGAATCGACCAGTCCATGGATTTCCCCTGCATTTGTGGTCAAGAAGAAGTCTGGGAAATGGAGAATGGTGATGGATTTAAGAGCAATTAATAAGGTGATTCAGCCCATGGGCACCCTACAATCTGGTATACCTTTACCTTCTTTGCTACCTAAAGGATGACCTATAATAGTTATTGATCGGAAGGACTGCTTTTTTACAATACCTCTATAGGAACAAGACAGTGAAAAGTTTGCTTTCACTATACCTAATTTTAATAATTCATACCTGGTAAAAAGGTACCAATGGAGGGTCCTTCCACAAAGAATGTTGAATAGCCCCACCCTATGCCAATATTTTGTCCGACAGCCATTGGAAGTGATACACAAACAATTTCCACAATCTATCATTTACCATTATATGGATGATATATTGTTAGCGGATCCAGACGTAAACACCTTCGAAAGACTGTTTGAGGAATTGAGAAGGTGTTGCCTGATTGGGGACTTCACATTGCCCCTGAAAAGATACAAAGAGGGGATTTTATCAATTATTTGGGATATAAAATAGGCTTGTAAACAATTAGACCTCAGAAGGTACAACTTAAGAGGGACAGATTAAAGACACTTAATGATTTCCAGAAGCTATTGGGGGATATAGCCCACATGCATCTGGTTATTGGTATTAAAATCTATGAACTGGTTCATTTGTTCAAAACTTTAGATAGAAATAAGGATCTGAATAGTCCCAGGAAATTCTCTGCTGAAGCAGAGAAAGAATTAGCATTGGTGGAAAAGAGATTACAAGAAGCACATGTTAACCGTATAGACCCAGACCTCGACTGCATCCTGGTCATTTTGCCTTCTGAATATTCCCCTACAGGAGTCATAATGCAAAGGGAAAATATTATACTGGAATGGATATTTCTGCCACATAGACCAAGTAAAAAACTAAAAACATACATTGAAAAGATTTCAGATTTGATTTTCAAAGGAAAATTCAGGCTTCAACAACTGACTGGAAAGGATCCGGCAGAAATTGTTGTACCTTTGACCAATGAGGAAATTGATCGATTATGGGCAACAATGAATCTTGGCAAAAGGCCTGTAGTGGGTTTCTGGGGGAGATTAATAATAAATATCCCCAAAGCAAAAGGATTCAATTTATAAAGAAGACTAATTGGATTTTCCCCCATGTGGTACAGGATAAACCTATTTCTGGAGCTCCTACATTTTTTACTGATGCAAATAAAACAGGAAAGGCTGGTTATAAATCAGGAAACTTCAGTAAGGTGACACAGAGTCCTTATGATTCTGTTCAGAAGGCAGAACTGTATGCCATTATTATGGTGTTATTGGATTTTCCTGGACCTCTTAACCTGATAACCGACTCTCATTATACAGAAGGAGTTGTATTTCATATTGAAACTGCTGACTTCATTCCTGATGATACAGAATTAACCTTCTTGTTTGTACAGCTACAGGATATCATCAGAAATAGAACACATCCTATGTATATAACACATATCAGGGCTCATTCAGGCCTTCCTGGCCCTTTAGCACAGGGTAATGATGAGATTGATCGATTATTGATAGGGAATGTGTTAGAAGCCTCAGAATTTCACAAGAAGCATCATGTCAATAGCAAGGGATTAAGGAAGAGTTTTCCCATCACTTGGAATCAAGCCAAGGAAATTTTGCGGAAGTGTGACAAGTGTTCCATTTACAATCAACCATCCTTGCCCGCTGGGAGTAATCCTAAGGGTACTAGGAGCAATGAGATTTGGCAGATGGACGTGTTTCACTTCCCGGAATTTGGTAAGATGAAATATGTTCATCACACCATTGACACTTACTCAGGAATGCAGTGGGCTACTGCCCTGAGTTCTGAAAATGCTAATGCAGTACTCACTCATCTTCT
>PVIH01028108.1:0-15738 GCA_004025045.1 Sigmodon hispidus | reverse complement strand
AAGCAACAATAACATAATAAAATACTCCGTACTAAAAATAAAAAGCAACAATAACAAACAGACACTAGAAAATATAGACTTACTATAGAATTCTACTATAACTTAAAAAAACTAAGACAAATACATATCAGTTTTATGGAATTATATGATATGTTTTCTCCTTTTGTAATTATATCTGTTAACCAGGCTTTAAATGCTTTATATACAGCAATAATTTGTAAGGGGATATTTTAAAATTTATATTTATATTTGTCATTCCCAATTTAAAATCTACTGGTAATATTCTTTTTTTCATATATTTATTTATTATTTGGTGTTTTTATATCATGTACCCCATCAAACTCAGATATCAGACCTCTCAGTGTCATGTCCACTCTTATGATCTCCCCATTCACAAAACTGCCCATTCATGTTTCTCATTTGCTTACTGAAGCATAATTTAACTCCCTGTGGCCAGACCCTTAAAGAACAGTTCTTTCCTTACCCTTCTCTCTGTCTGAAGCCATCAATGCAGATGTGAGGCATTGTGTCATTTAGCTATGTTCTGCTCTTGAGTTCTTGTGTACAATGACATCTCTCTGTTTTTATATTGTTTTTAAAGTCCACTAATGAGTACGTACATCCCCTGCTTCTCTTTCTGGGATTGTGATACCTCGCTTAGGAGGATATTCTCCAAATCCATCCATTTGCCTGCAAATTTTAGAGTACCATTTTTTCTTACTGCAGAGTAGTACTACATTGTGTAGATGTACCACAGCTTGTTAATCCATTCTTCAAATCTACTGGTAATATTCTTCAATAAAACTTTTACATCTTGAAGTAACACAGAAAAATAAATGAATCATGTTTCTCAAGATACATTGCTTCAAGTTATCACAAAATCATATATTTGAATATTCTGAAAATAGTACAAGGCATCATCTATAAGATTCTATGTAATCAATATCAAAATGTTAAATACTTACATTAAAAATGATATTCCCTTAAGACTGTGTAGAGGACACACTGGAGATCTGTAGTAACAGTCTTTTTCTTTTTATTTCTGCTCATATGACCTCTTGGTTTTTCATTCCAAATTATGTTGTTTTAATATAATGCTGACATATCAATATATTGCAAGGAAGCATCTTATCAATTCTATCCAGCAAGTCCTATCAATTCTGTATCCAAAATACATACCAATACAGTCAATTACTCTCATCTAGGAACTTATTGTCTCTCTTAAGAACACTCTATTATGTTTCCATTTTTTGGTTTTCTCTTTATATAAGTCTTTTTCCATAAAACAGTGAAAGAAATTTATAGAAAAAAAAACCAGAAAATACATCTGGACATGCCATGCCCATGTTTACTAATCATATGATGGGGAGTAATAATCATTTATTCTTCACTCTCAGGTTTTCCTTTGGGAACTGCAAATTAACTTACAAGAGATGAATAGCCATGAGAAAAAGCAAATTTATTCACTTACCAGGTATGAAAATTCATGAAAAAAATGTGACTCAAGGACATATTTAGAATCTCAGGCTTTTATTCCATCTTCATAGAGGAAGTGAAAAGAGAAAAAGAGCACTTACAGGAAACCCAATGACATCTTAATAGGGAAAAGGGGATAGGCAAAGGGCACTTAAGGGAAAGCAATTGACCATTAGAAAAGATACATGGACCTTTAAGAGAAGAGATATGAAATATGATCGTTTTGTGACAAATCTATTTAGGTGTGATATGGGAAAATTTTATTTCAGGTGGTAAGAGTTAATCTTTTCTAGCTGCTGAGTGAAGGGCATTTATATAATTGAGTTAATTCCCATTTTAAAACTCTGCTTTTAGGTAAGTAAGAAATTTCAGAACATCAAAAATCCCATGCTAAAGATTATTGTTAAGCTACAGTAACATATTTTGAAGCTCTTATTCTTCTACATAGTAGTCTCCAGACTGAAGCCTTTGCAGAAAAGAGTATGTACTTAGGGTCTTTATTGCTGTGAAGAGGCACTGTGACCAAACAACCATTATAAATAAAAGCATTTAATTGTGCGTCTTACAGTTTGAAGGCTCAATTCATTATCATCACATTACCATCGTGTGGGACATGGAGGTATGCAGGTAGACATGATGCTCAAAAAGAAGCTTAAAGTCTTATATCTTTACCCAAAAGCAACAAAAACTGATATCGAACAATGCTTGTGACTTGAACCTAATACCACAGTGACACATTCCCTCCAATATAGCCACACTTACTTCAACAAGTCCACACCTCCTAGTAATGTCATACCCTATGATCTTATAAGGCCAATTACTTTAAAGCTACTACTGCATGTAGTTTCTGTCCAAAAAATGTTTAAATGATGTCATCATAGAATATTTTTGTTGGCTTACATTTATTATTAAATTAAAACCAAGCTAGACACTTGTTTTAGTGATCCTGTCAATTTCTGCTTCTAAACTTTATTTTAAATCATTTCTCCCTGACTTACTGCTTTAGAAATATGGTTTTCCAAAGTCACATCAATCTAATTTTCTTTGTTACTAAAATAAATTGGACAATTAATTCATTTTCCATTAGAATATAAGTAAATAGATTAAAGCTTACTAATCTTCCCTGTTTTCTTTTTATTTGTTGATTTCTTCTTCATATCTTATCTTCTATGTATCTTGGTATCTATGTATGTATCTATCTCTTGACTACCTATTTACTTACATGTCTACCTACTTTTATGTACCAGCCTACCTAACTAATTTGATTGTAATTATGACTAAACATGAAATCTACTAAAAATTCCACTGCCTGGACTTGCCTGGGACCAAATTTAACTAGGTCATTTAAAGTCAGAAAAGTCATCCTAAATTTTTGCCATGCCCTCTGGTATCTGCATATATAAAGGCATGGACAAAGAAAACTTTTGCATTTTTTCCCTGCTTGCTCTAAATTTCACAGGTAAGTTCATCTATTCTGCTTCTAGAACATTCCTTCACTAGTATTAGAGCCAATTTCTTTTTCTAAGAACATTACAGATGAAATGTAGCCTCAAAACCAGCACCTCCCTAGGAATCCTCTAGAATTCAAGCACCAGAATGCACCTACAGTGATATCCAGGATAAAGAACTAAACAATGACTAGATCTGTAGCCATTTCACTTTGACATAGAAAATTCTGTGAGATATATTGATGACTAAACTTTAAGTCCTACCTTAAGTCCACATCAATAAGTGGATTCCATAAATAAAATTTAATGAAGAAAATATATAAAAATTTTAAATATGTGGCTGGGGCAAGGTTTCTCAGTAGTTAGAAAATTTTCTGTACAAGTCTGTTTGTGTGCATTCTGTGAACTCTACATAAAATTGGAAAGTGTGACTTGACTTCACAAAGTTGTCTTCTGACATGCATGCTGTGACACACATGTGCACATATACATATACACCATAATCATAATAAAGAACTTTTTAACATGTTTAATATGAATTGACTGCAGCACTAATTCATAAATCATTAAGAAAAATTGCGAACTGTCTTCTTTGAAAAATAATTAACATTATCTGGTGTTTCCCTAGAGTAGAAAGTCAAACTCATAGAAGTAATTGTATTCTACATTTAAAAATAAAAATGAAGAAAAGAGAATACAGAAAAAGTGGAACATTTAGATTGAGCCTTGAGGTGGCTTAAGTGTTTGAGTAGTGAATCAATAGAGATCTGAACATTTGTGCCTACTATCCTGCAATAATTCCATACACATGTGAACCAACTTAGCCAAGTCATGATATATTAAAAAATGGATTTCTTTTTGTCTGGAAGCCAAATGTAGTGCTCTTGAGTAACAGATTATAAAGTCAGATATTTGAATAAGAAATTAGATCACTGACTAGGATCATAGACATTTAATTTTTATATGTATTTAATTATCAATATGCTATGCCTTTTAATTCACTTATTTATTTTTGGAGACAATGTCTCACTATTGTGAAATTTGCTGTGTAGGCAAAACTAGCTTCCAAGTTAAAAGGGATCCTCCTTGCACTTGTCAATTAAGTGCAGAAATTTAAGGTGTTTGACATATTGCCTACCACAAGTGATTATTGATTATTTTTAATCCTCGTACTCAGTGAATCTCTGTAACTTTGTGGTGAATCTGGTCTACCATTAAGACCCTATCTCAAAAAAAAAAAAAACCTAAACAAAATGAAAAGAAATGGTTGGAGGAAAGACTTAACTGTTAAGAGTACATACTGTTCTTGTGGAGAGTCCAAGTAAGGCTCCTAGAGGCCATATATAAAAGATCACAACTCAGTGCAACTTCAGCTCCAGAGTGATGCCTCTGGCCTTAGCAGGTACCTCCACTCATGCACACACCCACGCAAACACACACGCACACACACACACACACACACAAACACACTCATAAAAACTTTTTTAATTAACAAAGCAACTTCTTAGTAACAAAAGAGATTGAAGCATGTTATGCTATTATTTCATTAAGCCAAAAGGAGAAAACTATAAATTCAGTGTGTAAAAGACCACTTCCTGAAAAAGTGGGTAAGGTCTATACTTAATGGCACTTCTTGAACATCTAGTATGTATTATTCTTTCCTTTCAACATCTTACAACTCAAACTCTTCAGAGAAAGTAAGAAAAATGATTAAGGTTAAGTTCCCTCATAACTTTATTACCTTTGTTGAGAAAGAATAACACAAAAGTATAATAATATACTCCTCAAAATTGAAAATACTTCATGGTTTTATAATCACTGGACAAGGTATTTCCTTGAAAAAGTTGTCCCAAAACTCACAGAATAACTATTTTCCAGCCAAATTATTATTTATCTTCATGATTTTATACATTATTTTTTACTCATCACTAAATGCAATTGTCAATGTGCAGCTCATTTCATTTGCAGTAAATGAGAAATTCTGTCTCTGACTCAATAGGTGTTTGATGCCAGATAAGATTTTCTCATTATACATTTTAAAAATGTTTTTTTCTCATTTTGCTTCATCAGTGAGACAGTCATGACAACCTTGTTAGTTCAGCATAACCCTTGTAGATAAAGCACAGTCTGTTTCCTACTACTCATTCAACTAGTCTAGGGTGAGAAATAGAGGAGAATACAAATCTTTTTCCATGCATAGGCTGTTCCAAAACAAGCCCTCATTTAGAAGAAAGATGTTCTGCCCATTTTATAGTTTTGTTACAGTAATAAGCCATTCTGAAACTCCAAAATAAGTAGTTGCATTTGTATTTTCAAAAAGCAGCCAGAACTCTGGTGGCTTAAGTCATCTGTTCCTGGAATAAATTCTTTTGTGAATTGTTTTTTTTTACTATGAAATTGAAATTGATAAAATTCAGCATTATCCACAAAAGTGAACAAACTAAATCGTTTATTTTTACAGAGTAAATAATTGTATTTCTTGGAATCAGAAAACTGGAAGCATAGAGTAGCTTGCACATGTAAAATTATTGATTTTTCTTAATATAAAAGACAAGATTCTTGCATCATGAATAACTTTTTTCAAGTATATAAGATATTTGTGGAAGAAAAATTCTTTTTTATTACAGGTAGTAATATTTGTCTTTGGTTGTTACTGTTTTGTTTGTTTCTTATCAAAGACAGTAAGATAATAAGGACACAACTTTTCTGAACTTTTGTTTTACCTTTGCTCCAATTCACAAATTACATCACATTTTTATGTCTATCTCCAACCAATGAGATGAGACTCAATTATTTTTTTACATGATCAATAATAGAGGAAGTTATCTTGGTCAAGTGTGCTTGAAATACAGTTTAGGATCTGGCAAAAGTTTTTGGAGAAACAATTATCTTGATAAGCTAATTTTATTTGTTCTTGTGCTCCTTTGAAAGTCACCAAGATTATTTTTTGTTTTGTTTTTAACATTATTGATTTATGTGCTATTAATAATTTAGAGTATTTAAGTATAAACAGTGTGGTATAACTTCTGCCATGCCACCAAAATCCCTATTCCCTATAGCAGTTGTCATTCAGTTCATGTTTTCTTGAAGAAAGAAGAGATGTAGATCACTTATTTTTTTCTTTCAAAAAGATAAAACACATTAAAGCAAATACACTAAAAAGAGATTGAAATGGGCTGCTTTTTAGCAAAGAGTGCCATAGTGTGCTCTCCTAGGTGACTTTAAAGTTTTATAATTTTTTTTTGTTTTCTCTATTTTATTTTTGTTCTCGCTTTTTTATTATTAATAAGGTTTCATTTTTATCTATGTATCCCCTTATTCAAATGCCCTTCCCCTCCTGCCACTACAAGTCACTCTTCCTCTCATCTCCTTATCTCCTCCCCAACAAGGACAGGAGGTCCCAAGGTCCCAAGTTGGCTTAGTTCAGATTCTACTCCAGGCAGATCTGCTTTCCCCATCCCAACATCAAGACTGGGTCAGGTATTCCTCTGGAGGGAATGGGATTCAAAGATCCAGTTCAAGGTGCTTCATATTCCAAGCTGTTCAGTGTCTGTGGCTTGCAGCTTGCACATGCTTTGCTTTTTGTTTAAAGTCCACTAATCAGTGAATACATCCCCTGCTTATCTTGCTGGGGTTGTGAAACCTTGCTCATTAGGATATTCTCCATATCCATCCATTTTCCTGCAAATTATAGAATATTATTGTTTCTTACTGCTGAGTAGTACTCCATTGTGTAGACGTACCACAGCTTCTTAATGCATTCTTCAGTTGAGAGGCAACTAGGTTGTTTCTAGATTCTTTGTTTTTTTTATTTTTTATGAATAAAGTCACATTTTCTATCCGTGTATAACCTTATTCAAGATCTCTTCCCCCTCCCACACCCTCTAGTCACTCTCTCTTCTCAACATCTCCCCATCTCCTCCACAGCATAGTTAGGAGGTCTCAAGGTCCTAAGTATAACACCAGTGCCACAGACACTGAGAACAAAAATCAGTACTTGGGACCTCATGAAACTGAGAAGCTTCTGTAAAGCCAGGGACACTGACAATAGGATAAATGGAAAATTTTAGCCTACAATAATACAAGTGATAAGAGGACTAACCTCTAAAAAATATAAAGAACTCAAGAAACGACAGCCCAAAAGCTTGAATAACCCACTCAAAAAATGGGGTTGAGAATTAAAAAGGGAATTCTCAGCAGAAGAATTACAAATGGCTAAAAGGCACTTGAAAAAGTGCTCAACTTCTTCAGCCATCAGAGAAATGCAAATCAAAACAACTTTGAGATACCACCTGACACCTGTCTAAGATAAAAGACACAGAGGACAGCCTATGTAGGAGAGGTTGTGGAAAAAGGGGAACACTCCTTCATTGTTGGTGAAAGTGTAAGCTTGTTCAGACACTCTAGAATGCAGTATGGCAGTTTCTCAGAAAAGTAGGAATCAATCTCCCCAAGGATCTAACAATACCACTTCTGGATGTATACCCTAAAGATGCACATTCACACTCCAAAGGCATTAGCTCAACAATGTTCATAACAGCATTATTTGTAATACCAAGAACATGGAAGCAACCTAAATGCCCCTGAACTGAAGAATGGATTAACAAACTCTGGTACATCTATACAATGGAGTACTACTCAGCAGTAAGAAAAAATGATATCCCAAAATTTGCAGGCAAATGGATGGATTTGAAGAATATCCTCCTGAGAGAGGTATCACAAAACTAGAAAGATAAGCAGGGGATGTACTCACTCATTAGTGGACTCTAAACAAAAAAGGAAAAAGAAAAGCATGTCCAATCTGTAAACCACAACCCCTGAACAGCTTTGGATCTGAAACACCTGAGGGTTGCACCTTGGATCCCACTCCCTCTAGAGGAACACTTGACTTAATCTTGATGTTGGGGTGAGGAAATTGTATCTGCCAGGAGTGGATGCTGAACTGAGTTTTATGAATATTTATATAGTAAATATTAGAGCATGTTTTCCTTTGAGTCTCTAGATACATCATTTATATTGAATTCATTTCTTCACTTTTGTTTACCACCAGGAATCAACCTATCCCCATTTTACACCTTCTAGAATTAAGGCAGCTTAATTTAGAGTTACAAATTAGTCATATCTGTAATTGCTCTTATCTTGGACAACTTGATTTCACCAAATATGCTGAATACATTTTTCTCATTCCCACTGTTCTGTACCCCATGTTTTAAATACTAGCAGTTATTTATAACTCATATATATCTTTCTAATATAACAGAGTGAGCCTAATTCTTTGCTTGGCTTTAATTATTATTTTTTATATATAAGTGTATATTTGCTCTTAATATATGTCTGTGTACTAAATGTATTCCTGATATGACTAGTGAAAAAAAGAGAAAATTAAATCTTTCCTAAAATAAATTTACAAATAGTTGTAAACTGCCATGAGGGAGCTGGGAATCAAACCAAGGTTCTTTTTATGACAAAACAATGCTCATAAACATTGAGACATCTTCCCAACCCCAAAATATTTTTGTAATAAAGAAAAGTGGATGCAATATATGTAGAGAGTCTTTTTCTAAATTTTATTATTACCTGCATGAAATTATTTCCTTGTCTTTAGAAAGTCAGGATAAGATAGAACATTGTTATAATTTATATATAAGAACTTTCTTATATTTTAAGGTGGAAAAAAATATAAAAACCAAATCTTTTAGCAAAAAGTTACAGCATCCAGTTAGAAAGTTAAATGCGAATCAATAAAAAATAGTTCCAGAAGTGGAAATATTGAACACTGAATAAGGAACATGTTGTTTTGCCAGAATACTTAGATCCAGTATCCAGGCTCACAACCACTTGTCAGTACCCAGGCACACAACCACTTTTAATTCCAGTTCTAAAAGATCCTTTACTTATTCTGGATTTTGATAGCATCACACATATACAGCTTGCTAGTGGAGAAAGCATTTAATATCCCTTCTCTTTCTTAAAGCATAAGAGAGACCAAAAAGTAAGACATTTGGAAACAGTAAGAAGCCCAAGCTTTTACCAACAAAATAATTTTAAATACCACCAGATAATGTCTGAATCATTTTGCAGGTATTTTCACAATTTGCTGTAATCCATCTATCTAATGATTTCAACAAATTATTTGTAAAGTATTATGATTTAAGATTTCCTTTATTCTGTTACTTTAACACTTCATGAGATTGTTAGTACTTAAAAACATGAAATTTGAAGCAACTATAATCTGTGTTCTTGGATTATGATCTTTCTTATTTGTCTCAGAAATAATTTCTATCTTCTATTACTTGTGAAATTTGAGTTTTTCAATACACGAAAGTCTTATAGAACTTTAATTACCATAGTCAATAGCAGAAAAAAAGGTATTCACAAAAAATAGAAGATTGGGAAAGAAATACAAACACAAGAATAACAGATCAAGACCATTTTTTAAAAAAATTATGTTTCTGTGTCTAGAGAAATGGTCATTATCAGCCACCTGTGGACAGATGACAAAATATTTTTTTAAGAAACTGGTTCTAAATTAGCAACTTTGAAGGTTATTATGGGGTTACTGTTTCATTATAATCAACTTTGAGCTCTACATTCTCTGTCTTTTGTAGAATACCATTTGCTTTAGTAACTGTTCTATTGCTCTGAGGAGAAACCATGACCAAGACAACTTAAAGAAGAAAACATTTCATCAGTGGCTTACATATAGCTTCAAAGGAACACTTTATTATTATTGAGGCAGTTAGTGTGGTGGTAAAAATATATGTATGTTAAGAAAGAAGATATTGTGCAGGATAAGTAGTTAGGAACTTTATATCGTGATCCAGAGGAATTATTCTGAGAGGCAGACACTGGAACTGGTCTAGTCTTTTGAAGTCTCAACTTACTTTCAAAGTGACACACTTTTATTATCACCTACTCTAAAAAGGTCAAGACCTCCTAATCCTTTGCAAACAGTTCTATTCCCTTGTGACCTGTCATTCAAATATATGATCCTATAGGGGTTATTCTCATTCAAAACACCACATCCAATTCCCTGGCACCAATAGAGACATAGGTATATGTTATTGTAAAATGAATTCAGTCTAACTTCAAATGTTTAAATAAATAATCTTTCTGTCTCAGCACTGTGTAAAATTCTGAAGCCCAAGGTCTTCTCTGAAACTCAAGGCAATCTCTTAACAGTAACATCTTAAAAAATTAAAAAGCAAATTAATAATTTTCATTATGCAATGACACAGAATATATATTACTATTCCAAAATGTAATAAAGAGAACACAGTGAGGAAATAAGGACCAAAGCAAGACTGAAAGCCAGCAGGGCAAAACACAAATTTCATATCTCCATGTCTAATGTTAAAGTGCTCTTCAAATCACTGCCTCCTTTCAGCTTTGTTGTCAACTGCATACTTCTGTCTCTGTTGAGCTAGTTCCACAAAAAGGTAGCAGCTTTAATTGGCAGGTAGCTCTACTACCAATGATGAACATTGCCAAAATCTCCAGGCTTCACATTCACAACTTCAAACAATGGCCTCTATGCCCTTCTGTTCAGGGACACCCATACCTGTACCGCATCTCTGCCCTCTGTGACTTTTTGTAATCATTTTCAGCAATATTCTTGACTCTAAAGCCAGAACCACATTGTTGAAACTGCAACGTTCCTCTGTTTGCTAGGGCTGTAACTGTCCTCCTCCTTGAAATATAGTTCCATAAGCTTACTGTTGTTTTTGTCTAGAAAATTCCTTAAGCCTTTTTTCTTTCATAGATTGCAAGATTGCCTATGTAGAGTCTTCCAGTTAGGTTACAATGACATTTATTTCTTTTAGCAGTAGAATTTTTTTCTTTATTTTTGTGAGTAGAAGACTTCACTCCAACAGTAAGTTTCCTTGTCTTCTTTTACTTCTCAAATTGTACATTTTGTATTTCTTTTTGTTTCATTTAGCAAACTATACTTATTTATTTTTTATTTATAAAATTTTTTACATACCAACCATAGTTCCCCTTACCTCCACTAGTCCTACTAGCCCCCAGATTCTCCCTACCCTACCCCTCATACTCTTATCCAAGAGGATAAGGACTCCCACAGGGAGTCAATATAGTCTGCATAACAAGTTGAGGCACGACTAAATTCATCCACCATATGAAGGCTGAGCAAAGTATCCTTCTAGAGGGAATGGGCTCCAAAAAGCCAGTTCATGCACTAGATAGAGATAAATCCTGGTCCCAAGCCACACACTGTCTTCCACATTCAAAGTATCTAGTTAAGTCCCATGCACATTTCCAACTGTCAGTCCAGAGTTCATGAGCTCCTTCCAGGAGTTCAACTGTCTCTGTGGGTTTCCCCATCATGATCTGGACACCTTTGACTATATAAAACCTCCTCATTCTCTTTGACTGGACTGGGAGTTTGGGCCCATTTTGTATTTCTTTTTGCATGAATTGTTTATTTATTTATTTATTTATTTATTTATTTATTTATTTAATTTTACTGCAAATCTCCACTAAAAGTGATTACTATTAACTATGTTACACAGCCTATATAAGGATGTCTGGAAATCTCTGCAAAGGCATCAATCACAAATACTTCAATTTACCTTTAGTTAGAACCTTAGGATAAGGGCAGAACCCAGTCAAATGCTTTGACAAAATAGACTAGCTGATATTATTAGTTCACTTTGAAACCTTTAAAACTTGACCCATGTATTCCACATCAGCCTCAGCACTACTGTTCTTTATTCTCCTACTAGGATGGCCAGTTAAACTCTCTCAAAGCATTTGACTGTTTTTATAGATCAAAGTTACATATTCTTCTAAAAACCATCATGCTCAGATCTATCACAGAACATCACTCCTTGGTACCAATTTCTGTTTTACTGAGTGTCCTTTTGCTCTGAAAAGACACCATGACTAAAACTATTCCTATGAAAGAAAATATTTAATTAGTTGCTTTCTTTTAACAGTTTTTGAGGGCTAGTCTATTTCCATCATAGTAGGAAACATGAAAGAAGGCCTCAGGCTGAGAGCTTCACTTACTCATCCATCAACAGCACGAGAGAGAGAGAGAGAGAGAGAGAGAGAGAGAGAGAGAGAGAGAGAGAGAGAGAATGAATTCATTCTGCTACTTACTGACTTTGCTGTAAAGTCAAGTAATTGACAAATTACTTGAAACTGCCAACAAGGGCACACCTACTTCAGTGAGCCACACAAAATAATTCTTCTAATACTTGTCAGACTATTGTATTCTCTGGTAATTAATCATTTGAGTATATGCACCTGTGTGAGGCATTCTCATTCAAACCACCCCATTATTCTTGCCACTGAAAAAAAGTGATAGGTAGAAGAAAGAAGGGAATATCCTAATTGGTCCTCATTAAAATTTATGTTACTATATAAACTGAGGGAGAAAACATAAAAAATGTTCTTCCTTAAAATTTAAAATACAATATGATAGGGATGAAGTTAGATGTAACAAGGCTTTTTGGAAGCATGGTAAATGAAGGCCTTTTGGAAGACACACTTAATACATGCCTCCTTGAAATATATGTCAAGTTTAAAGTTTTTATTACTTCTTTCAACCTACACTGCTGTATGATTATTTTCCAAATAATGGGACCAGAGTCATACTTCATGTACTAGGTGGAAATAGGTCTTTCTGAACTGCTAGGTAGATTATGAGATGATAGATAAGCCTTCCTGGTTAAAAAATAAAGTAAGCACACCATTGTTTTCTTATTTAAATCTCTCTGATCACTAGGCCCTGTTAACTCACAAAAAATACATTCTTCCACAGTGGCCTTTTTACCCCCTTTCCACTCTCATCTTACAAAACTATCTCATTCTTTACTAAAATTTGCTTATATTTTCCACTATTTCTAGATTGAATTTTGTCAATAGAAAAAGAACTAATAATGGAGTAGGCAGGGGGATGGCAGAGGAAAAAATTGGTGATAATATGTATCTGTTGTATCTTATATAAAAACTTAAACAGTGTCGGGACTGCTGGCTACATATAGAAAATAGAGCTTTCCACCAAAATTTATATTATCTAAATGACTCTTTAAAAGTAAAAAGGAATTTCTGGCCCTTCTGCATTTAAGGTTCAAATCTCACACAATTCCAAACTCCATTCTTCTTATTAAATAAACTATATCATTTACTGCAGCAATCTGCATGTCTCTGTACAATTAAATGTTAATAGACACAACCTGAAAAAAAAATAGGCAGGTATGCTCTAAATATATATTCCCACTGGCAAAGCTTTTGTTTTTAAACTCCTCTGAGTACTAAGGCCTTTTCACTTTGAGAAGTTACACTGTTGAAAAGACAATTTTTATTTCCATGAGGTCTTATTTATTAATTGTTGGTTTCATTCCATGAACAATCTGAGTTTGTTCAGAAATAACATTCCTCCAGAAAATTCAAAATTTCAAGTCTTATATTAAAACCTTCCAGACATTTGAAATTGATTTTTGTACAGGTAAGGTAAGATTCCATTTTCATATGTAGACATCCAGTGTACCCAGGACTCTTTATTGAATAGAATGTCTATTCTTCAACAAGTATATTTCTCATATATTCTAAAGTCAAATAGCTGTAGTGGAATCCATTTTATATATAAGTCTTCCTGTTCTACTCTGCTCTATTCCATTCCATTCAATTCTATTCTATTTTCTGCTAATCAGTATGTCTGTTTTACACCAGATCATTTTTCTTTTTGTTACAATAGCTGTGTAGTTTAATTTAAAATTAGATGTGATTATATTTTCAGCCTTACTCTCATGGTTCAGAATTGTTTAGAATATTTGGAGTCTTTTATTCCTCCATATAGATTTTAGAGTGTTTTTTTGTTTTTCAATTTCTGTCACAAATGCTGCCAGAATTTTGATGAGGATCATATCAAATATGAGAATGCTTTTGCTTGGATAGTTCTATTCATAATATTATACCTACCAGTTTATAAGTATGAAATATTACCCTATTATCTAATGCTTTCATTCTTTTCCCTTCCAATATTTTAAATTTTTTAATGAACAGATTTTTACAATCTTATGGTTAAACATATATTATTTTTGATGTTGTTATGAATAAAACTGCTTCCTTGTCTTTTTCTACAATGTGTTTGTAGAAAAGACATAGAAAAAATATTGATTTTTGTTTGCTAATTTTGTTTTTTCTCACTTTTTTAAAAGTGTCTTTCAGCTATAATATTTTTTGACATTATTTTGAGGTTTGTCATATATAGAAGTATGTTCATTGCAAATAAGGATACTTTGACTTCTTCCTTATTATTGTGATTACTTTTTATTTTGTGTTTTTGTGTTATGATTCTAATAGAGACTTCAAGAACAATATGAATATGAACAAATTTTCTTTGCCTTGACACAATGTTGGCTGTAGGTTTACACTGATATATGTTCTCCCATAACACACCTGTGTAGGATTTTAAGACAAAAAATATTTAATGTTGTCAAAGGACTTTTCCTCATTTTTTGAAATGATTGTATCTTTCTTCTTTCCCATTTACATGATTATTACATTGTTTATCAATTTGGATGTTTTGAAATATTTTTGCATCTGTGAAATGAAATAAACTTGAAGATCATGAATAATCATTCCCTTTTTAAGTTTTTAATTTCAGCATTTTACTGATATTTTATATCTATTTTATCAAATAAATTGGTCTATAATTCTTGTTTTTGTAGTGTCTTTGTTTGGTATTATAATCTTGGTAATACTAGCTTCATTGAAAAAAGAATTTGGAAGTATTCATTAGTTTCTATTATTTCATGGAATGATTTTAATTTGGTGCTCATACTTTGTTAAAAGCGTAGACAATGTCTTCATCCAATCTGTGCTCATAATTTTTTTTATTCACAGGATGTTTAATCATGTCTGTATATTCACACATATTGTAAATCACATTATATAGTTTATCACATTTTGGTAAAATTATAGATGATATATGGAGCTAGAACTTCATTTCTTTTAGATATTTCAGTTTAACTGGAATGTAAGTATTTTTATGTAATTGGCTTAATTAAGGTTATTCTTTCTTTTATGAATCACCATAACTAAAGCAATGTGGAGAGAAAGGGATTGCTTGTCCTACATTTCCACAGCACTGTTCATTATCAAACGAAATAAGGAGCAGAATTCAAGCACAGCAAGGACCTGAAGGTTGGAGCTGATTTAGAGTTCATAAAGAGGAACTATTCACTAGTTTGATAGCTAGCTCAGCCTACTTTTTTTTAATAGAACCCAGAACAACCAGCCCAGAGACAGTACCACCCAAAATTGTTTGGAACTTCCCCAATTGATCACTAATTTAGAAAACACCCTATAGCCAAATTTTATAAAGACATATTCTCAATTAAATTTTCTTTCTTAATATGAATTTTGTTTTTTCCTTCAGTGATTATTTCTTCATTCAGCACAATTACTGTTTTGTTATTAAATTCAATGAGTATCAAAAATTATTTCTTGTTGATTCTTATCTTTTTCTATTGTGGTCAGAAATAATTTAATAATTTAAATTCTGGATATCTGTTTTAAAATTTGCTTTCTCTATGTTCATATATGTATCAATTAAAGAAGATCTGCTAGGCTACTGAAGAGAATATATATCCTTTCTATGTGGTTTTGTAGTGATGTTTGTTACTGTTCTTTGGTCTATTAAATTGTTTAACTCCAGTGTTTTTTCTTTGAAGTTTTATTCTGTATGTCATGTTGAAGTTAATCTGTTTCTTTACATTAATTATTATTTGTTTCATAAGCTTGACTGTATCTGTTTTCACTGTTTATATGTTTTAAACTGTAC
>PVIH01028107.1:0-15721 GCA_004025045.1 Sigmodon hispidus | reverse complement strand
GAACATTAGGAAGGTTGAGAACTACTTCCTGGGTCAACTTATTCCATTATCTTTCTTTTTAATATCATGCGTTTTAATGATCATCCTACTATATTAAAACTTTTATCCTCAGAGAAAAATGTATACACCCTAAATACTCCTGGGTATGAACTCCAAAGTCTTGATATCTTGTCAATGAGAACTTGCCCATCATGTTTATTGCTGATTTATTGACACAATCTAGGATATATAATCAAATTAGAGGTCCATCAACTGATACATGGACAAATGACAATGTGGGTCATAGTTTTAAACTTTGATTTTTTTTTTTTTTACTCTTGTAAGACTACATGTATAAAGCAGTAAGCCAGAAATGAACCTTTAGTAGAAAAATACAGGAAGAGTGGATGAGCACTAGAATATTGATGGTATAAAATTAGACAATGGGCAGAATATTTCAAATATGCAAAGAAAGCATATAACATTATATAATGATACTGGACATTAAATATTACTTCCTCCAAATTCTTCTGGTACCTCAAGATAGAGGAAATTTTTTCTTCATGGAGTGGGAGCTCAGTATGCATAAGCCAGCTGGAAGGTACCAATGGACAGTTTCCCCACAAGGAATGAAAAATAGTCCATCTATGTACCAACTTTATGTTGCACAGAATCTGATCAGTGTCTCTAAAGACATCATATTAGTACGTTAAATATGGATGATTTATTGCCCTCACTTTATGGTTTGGCCTATTTAAATTAACTCTCTATAATTTGGCCTTCTGAAGCTTGACAGTAAGTGCCTCCGTTTCTTTTGGGGGATTTATTATTGACAAGGATTTTTGTCCCCTATTATTTAAGGCAGATGTGAAAAAATGCTCATTAATAGAATTCCAAAAATTGCATGGGACTGTAAACTGGCTTAAACTCTTCTTTCCTATTCCCAACCAAGAGATGAGAAATTTGTTTTCACTTGTAGAGGGCTACATATGCCCTTTACAGAAGATGAATCTGTACATCAAAGTAATAAATGTATAATAAAAATGCTTATCATGTTATCCACTGCCAGTTTCCAGTGCCATACGCAATTATACTCTGGACAGTTAAAAAAATTTAGGGGTGCTTTGGCAATCTGTCCCCTTATTGAGAATTCATCAGGATTATTCTAACTTGCATATAGTGACTTTCAATTTTGATGAAATGTTCCACTTGAGACTTAAAGCACAGATGTAAGCTGAAAAAACTTATGGAATAGAGCCAGATCAACTCATTTTTTCCATTTTCTTTAAGGTTTACACAAGCATTATTGGATGAATTTATTTTCTTCAAAGAGATGGTTATTGGATTTAGTGGCACAATTGATAGTCATTTGCCAAAATGAAAAATTCTGTCTGAGATCTTATTCCTTCTGATTGACATTCCCATACATTCAGTCCCCTCCTCCAACCCATTCTACATGATAGGGTTTATCCCAATAAAACAAGTTTTGTCATTCTTCTTCAAAAGTAGAGTAAGTTAGGTGAGAAAATTGTGATTCCAAATCCTGGTTCTGTGCAACTGGAGAGTTATTTGCCTCTTTAAAGGTTCTAGTAGAACGTCAAATTGAGCTTGACAATGTTTTCTCAGGCAGTCTAAAGTCAGTCAAAGCTGTTCAAGTGCTGTTTTTTTTCAAAAATAAAGGATACCCTTGAATCTATAGTCAATACTATGCTTCTAGTGCAAAATGTGTGGAACCAAAGGTCAGAAACATGGTACTTATGTCACATTAGATCCCATTCCATGCTCCCAGATAAGTTGGATAGAAGAAATAAAATAACAGACACCATTATCGTCACAGCTACAGCTGACTTGCAAGAACAGTTTGCACCAGCAGTTTTATTTATCCCTTCAAAATTCATATAGATTAATTGCAGAAATGCCAAATTTTAAATTGTAAACACCAATTCGTACCTTCTGCCAATGTGGAGTGTGGAGAAACAGTAGAGGCAAAAAACAGGTAACAATAAACTAAAATGGGGAAAAGGAAAGCGAGGTGTTAATTATGGGAAATTAACAGATACAAACACAAAAGAAGTAGGGTAAAGCATGATCTATAATGGTCTTAACAAAAAAAACCAGGAGTCTTATAAAAGGGTAAAATATGAAAGATGTACGCAATAAGTCTGCAGCTAATATTTGCCTCTGTTAGTCAACTGACCAAAGGATTGGACTTCTAACCTTCAGAAAGTGCAAATAGATCCTAGCCTGTCACCCTGCACAAAACTCAAATCCAAGTGGATCAAAAACCTCAACAAAAACCAAGCCACTTTGAACTTGATAAAAAAGAAAGTAGGAAATGTACTTCTACAAATTGGCACAGGCGATCACTTCCTAAATATAACCCCAATGGCACAGGCACTAAGATCAACAATCAATAAGTGGGATCACCTGAAGCTGAAAAGCTTCTGTAAAGCCAAGGACACTGTCAATAGGAGAAAACAACAGCCTACAGAATGGGAAAAGATTTTCACCAACCCTACAAGTGATAGTGGACTGATCTCTAAGATACATAAAGAACTCAAGAATCTAGAGCTCCAAACTTTGAAAAAAGACAATTAAAAAATGGAATTCAGTTCTAAAAAGGGAATTCTCAGCAGAAGCATTTCGAATGGCTGAAAGGCACCTGAAAAAGTGCTCATCATCTTTAGCATCAGGGAAATGCAAATAAAAACAACTTTGAGATACCACCTGACACCTGTTAGATTGGCTAAGATAAAAGACACAGATGATAGCCTATGATGGAGAGGTTTCAGAACAAGGGCAACACTCCTCCATTGTTGGTGGGAGTGTAAACTTGTTCAGTCACTCTGGAATGCAGTAATACTGTTTCTCAGAAAATTGAGAATCAATCTCCCCAAGGACCCAGCAATACCACATCTGGGTGTTTACCTTAAAGACGCACAGTTGCACTCCAATGACATTAGCTCAACTATGTTCATAGCAGCATTGTTTGTAATAGCAAGAACTTATAAGCAACCTAGATACCCCTCAACTGAAGAATGGGTTAACAAACTGTGGTACATCTACACAATGGAGTACTACTCAGCAGCAAGAAAGAAATGATATCCTAAAATTGGCAGACAAATGGATGGATTTGGAGAATATCCTCCTGAGGTATCACAAACTGAAAAAAATAAGCAGGGGATGTACTCACTCATTAGCAGACTCTAAACAAAAAAAAAGTAAGCAAAGCATGCCCAAGCTGCAAACCATAACCACTGAACACCTTGGGATCAGAAACACCATGGACTGACTCCTTGGATCCCACTCTCCCTAGAGGAACACCTGACTCAGTCTTGATGTTGGGGGGATTAAACTGGATTTGCAGGACCTTGGGACCTTGGGATACCTGTCCATGGGGGGAATGGGGAGATGTGGAGAAGAGAGAATGACCTGATGTGGTGGGAGAGGGAAGGGATCTTGAATAAGGATATCGAAGGATAGAAAATGTGTCCTTTTTATTATTATTATTATAAAATCTCATACTGAATATGCCTAGATCCTGTCTGTAGAAGTGTTGCTTAGCAGAAAGTTGTGGTGCCCATAGTGCATCCGTGGGCATTAGCTGTGACCTACTGTACTTTCTTCATCTGTAGTTTAGCCTATCCTGGATTGGGGAGCTTTAGATTATATTTTTTAAGTTTCATGTATTTTAGAAAAAAGAGAAGTTCTATTACTTTATTTTTATTTGCTATTCTGGATGTTTTGATTTTTTATATAAACTTTGATACTGATTTTCAAAAAACAATAAAAAACCTTTGACTAAATGTGCCTATATCCTGTCTCTATATTTTTTTTGACAGAAGCAAATTTATTTATTTGTGTTTCTCAAGATAAGTTTCTCTGTGTAGCTTTGGCTATCCTAGAATTCACCCTGTAGACCAGGCTAACTTTGTTTTTTTAGGATTATGAAATAAAAAGTCATATATTTTTATGGATGTATCTCCTTGTTCAGGCTCCCTACCCCCTGCACTCCTACCAGTTGCTCACTCTTCTCTCCATCAGTTTATCTCCTCACCAGCAAGGACAGGAGGTTCCAACGTCCCAAGGTGGCTTAGTTCAAAATTCACTCCAGGCAGATCTGTTTTCCACACCTCCACATCAAGACTGGTCAGGTGTTTCTCTGAAGGGAATGTGTTCCATGGTGTCTGTCCATAGTGTTTCAGATCCCAAGCTGTTCAGTAGTTGTGATTTGTAGCTTGGACATGCTTAAGCTTTTTTTGTTTAAAGTCCACCAATGAGTGAGTACATCCCCTGTTTATCTTTCTGAGTTTGTGTGCCTCACTCAGGAGGATATTCTACAAATCCATCTATTTGCCTGCAAAATTTAGGATATATTTTTTTTTCTCACTGCTGAGTAGTATTCCATTGTGTAAATGTACTATAGTTTGTTATTCTTGCACTGGTGTCTGCCCATGGCTTTGGTGATTCACAATTGGTCCAGTTCCTTGTCAATTGTGGCTAGAAGGCTTTTGTGTCTTTTGTGTGTTCAATCTCTACTCCACTCTGGATGGAGGTCCATGTTTCAAAGTCCTAAGTCCTCTTTTGATGATTCCATTGGCCCTGGAGATGGGGCCCAGCCAGGCAAACAAGGGGTCTTTAGAGGAGACCCCTCATAGCTAAAGTCCAGGGCCTGTCTGCTGGCAGAGCCTGAGATGATACCCTTGGGTGTGATCCCAATCCCTGAGAGGAATTCTCTGATGGGTGGCCCAGGATCTGGACTCAGCTCACCTCTGACTCTGCTCTGAAAAGGGGTCAGAGTTTCAAAGTCCCAAGTCTTTCTCTGATGATGCAGTTCGCCTTGGAGGTGGGGCCAGGCAGGAAAGCTAGGGGTTCCTAGAAGAGGCTCCTCACAGCTAAAGCCTAGGTCCTGCTCTCATTAGTGTGCTTTAAACAAAAAAGCAAAAAGCAAAGCATGTCCAAGCTGCAAATCACAACAACTGATCAGCTTGGGATCTGAAACACCTTGGACTGGCACCTTGGACCCCACTCCTTCCAGAGAAACACCTGACTCAGTCTTGATGTTGGGGTGAGGAAAGTGGATCTGCCAGGAATGGATGCTGAACTAAGCCACATTGGGACCTTGGGACCTCCAGCCCTTGCTTGGGAGGAGATAAAGTGATGGGGAGAAGAGAAAGTGATAGGGATTTGTGGGAAAGGGAAGGGGGTTTGAACAAGGGGATACATGGTTAAAAATGACTTTATTCATAATAAAAAAGGGAAAAATGCAATGTAAAATATAGAATACCACA
The DNA here is from genome assembly GCA_004025045.1 of Sigmodon hispidus. Taxonomy (NCBI): domain Eukaryota; kingdom Metazoa; phylum Chordata; class Mammalia; order Rodentia; family Cricetidae; genus Sigmodon; species Sigmodon hispidus. The sequence goes on along the minus strand of PVIH01028107.1, from coordinate 10,451 downwards.
AAATCCAAAAAAGATGAACACACCAAATTTAAATAAAACAAAACCATTTTGTAAAAAGAACAGTAGTAGTAATGTGATTGAATCAGGTATAAAATTCTACCCATCAAACAATCCCATGACCATAGTGATTAAATTTTATCAGAAATGGAGAGGAGAGATGTCAGGAAACTTACTTAAAACACCTCTTGACATCAGGGTTGTTGTGGAAGAAACTATTAATCTCAGTGCTCCTGTATCAGAGTCACCCTGGAGTTCAGAGTTTCAGGAAATTCAGGACTTCACAGTGAAACCTTATTTTAATACAAAATGAAGCTGTAAAAAACAAATAAACAAACAATAGTTTCCTGTCACATACAAAAAAGATTTCCTCTTACATTTAGTTCTACTGAATGTTAAACCAGATTATATGCAAAATTCAGTGGCATACACCTTCAGTTTCAGCATTCTGGGGGATAGGTTGGTGGATTTCATTGCGTTTGAGAAAATCCTTCTTCATAAAGGAAGTTCAAAGACTTCCAGAGTTGTTACTCAAAAAACCAGTCTTACAAAACCCAAAACTATCAATAAAAATAAAAGATAAATACAAACAAAAGAAAATGTAGACTGATTGAGTTAGGTTAAAAAATCTGAGCAGGCAGTGTTTAGAACACCATTAAGCACAGAACTTCCAAAGCAGAGTCAGGTAGATCTCAGAGATTTCAGGCCAGGCTGATCTAGAAAACAATTTCCATGAGTGCCAAGGTTAGAGTGAGAAACATATTTTGAAAACTTGTTTTTCTATTGTCAACTATTTCACACTATGCATATGTGGTGATATATTTTTATTTAATAAAATCAGCCTGGCATATTAAAGCACAGAATCACCCACAGTCAAGCCACAGAGTTAGGAAGTTAATCCCATCACTCACAAGACATAGATCTTTCTGTTTTGTTGGGTTTTTTTTTTCTCTGCAAATTTGAGGCTTAAAAGGCAAACAGTAGTAGATCACGCCTTTAATCCTAACACTAAGATTATGATGCAGAGTTGAACCCTGAACTGAAACAACTGTGTGGGAAAGATATTTAAGGCAGAGAGAGGCAGACATTCAGGCATTCTGTAGGAGTAACAAGCCAGGCCAAGAACTCTTGAAGACACCATTTACCCTGTTTAGCCTGAAGTTTGCTGGGTAAGAATTGAATGTGTTCTATTTTCTCTCTCTGATATTTCAGTTTTTCTCCAATATCTGGCTCTGGGTTTTCATTAAATACCAACTAGAACTTGTGGAATATGTATATACGTTCATACTGTCTCAGTGTGTTTGTGCACGCACACCGCAAACAGTGTCTAGTCTCACCTCTTACTGTTCTACTATCCTGGTCCACAATCGCAACCAATTTCTCTAGTGTGTTTGTATCTATTCCTTTTGTTTGGGACTTGCTAAGATTAACCAGAACTATATTAGATTGTGAGTTTATGGCTTTTTGTTGAAGCTGGGTGAGTTCAGCAGACTACAGCAGCTAAAGGCAGTGATTCTTTTCCCACAATCCATCCTTAGCCAGCATTTTATAGGTACAGGATGGGGTCTGTGAGCATTTCTCTTTCCTAGACTGATTAGGGGCTAGTATGAGGTCAATGCAGGTAAGTACAACTTCTGTTGCATACTAATTTAGATGGCTTTATGAACTCTTGTTCATGGCATTTATTAACCCTTTTTGTGGTGATATGTTACATATTTAATAAAACATGGAATACAGGCGATCAAACCACAATAATAGTACCAAAAGGTAGCAGACTCCATTAGTTCCATCACTTGCGATGTCTTCCTGAATCTCTGGGAGTTCCATGGAAAACAAAGCCTAGTAACTCACACTTTTTCCCAGCACAGGGATACAGAGGATCTCTGTATGTACAGTGCAAACAGACTTGCAGTGATGGCACACACCTTTAATCCCAGCAGGAAGGGAAGGGAATGGGGCACTGGGAGTGGTGACCTATGCCTTTAATCCCATAATTCCAGAGACTGAGTCTTTTCTCTGTTTCTGTAAATTCAAGGCAGAAATTCAAGCTACTAGAGTAGCTCATGTCTTTAATCTTAACCTGGATAGGATACAACTGGGTGAAGAAGGTATTTAAGTCAGGCTTATGCTGAGAAATCTGGAAGATAGCTGGGTGAGATTTGACTGCGGGTTGATCTCTTGATATTCCAGGTTTTATTAAATACATAACATATTACCACACCCTTCCTCTTTTTATCCTCTTCTCCCTGCATGTTGTCAGAGCCATAGATGGATGGTGTAACTGACACTGGAGGCCAGAAACCACATACCTTACCTATTTCTGCATCTCACCAGTAAGGTTCTCTGCATCCACCTGGGAGTGGGTGGGATTAGCTTGTGTGGGGGTGTGGGTGTCCAAAGACCTTTAGAATGAGTCACACAAGACTAATGTTCCTTAGATAGTAAAATGACAAGACCACCATCTACTGGTGAGAGCAGTACTTACTGTGGAATAAACTCAACTCTGCTGACTTTGTGAGACAATGTCTGTCCTCAAGTTATTATTGAAGTATGGGGTGTTGGCTTGTCATCTTTGTTTTAGTAATGGGACCCTAGCTATTAAATATAGCATGTTAACATTTGGTGTAAATTGATTGTAGCCAGGAAGATGATAGTCAAGTCAAAGTTAGGCTACTCATGTTTTCTCTGAAGGGCTCAGAACTCACTGTGTTGGTAAGCAACAAGGAGTGCAGGGTGCTTGTAGACTCACTAGTGATATAGGCTGGCAGTAAGTTATGGGGAGAATGTGCAGAATAGGCCCAGGATAGCCTGAGTTCTGCAGCTTCTGGAATCAAGCATGAGACAGTGGGAGGGACTGGTGCATTGTGGGGAAGGTGCACTGTAGAGCCAAATTCATAAGTTCAAAAATTCAAATTAAAAAATTCAAACACATTTTTCCAGATAAAAGTTCCAGATTGAAACTTAGGGACTAATAGCCTGGGTACAGATGATAAGGACAGATACTCCTTGGAAGAAAGAAACTACCCACCACCACAGGTTCTTGGCAAGGATGCCTGGGAAATCACTAGTTGACAGCATAGTGGTAGAAAATGTTAGGCTAGGCAAAAGAGTGAATGAACCAGAGATGCCATTAGATTCTTTGTTATTCATAAGTGAGCATGCTTTGAAATTCTGAGGTGTATTTCTTACCCTTATTGACAAGTTTTAGATTATATGAACAGGAGTAATCTTGAGCTTTCTTTCACTGATTTTCATTGCCAAAATATTCTTTTAAAGAATAATCTAGTAGAATATTTTAATTTATATGTTAATGTTTACAAACAATTCTATTTGCTATATGAGAAATTGAAAAGCTTGTCAAGTTTATATTCACCAAAGCTGACTTCCTTGTCAAATCACTTTCCTGTCCAAGAGAGTGGTACATAAATTTGGCATTCTCAACCTGTAAATGTAAGTAAATCCAAAAGTATATTTTTTTGAATTCCTCAGATGTGGTTTTAAGCATTGACATTTAAAAATGAACATTTTACCCATCATTACCCACACATAGCATAGCCTGTGTGCTATGTACTCTATGATGTAAATACAGTATTCTGAAAAGTGCCTTTAATCTACCACTGGGAAAGTAAAAACAGGAGGAATTCAGTGAGTCAAGGTCAATCTGATATCTATACTGAGTTCTTGGTCATCCAAAGTTTCTTAGTGAGAATTTGTCTGAGAGAAAAAGAGAAAAGAAAAATGTGTATTTTTGTGCTGAATCCTTAAAATTGAATCTGAGAGCCTGGAAAACACCGTATGCTGTTTTGTGGTTTCATATCTCAGTACTTTCACAGTTAAAAAGGCATCTTAAACCAGATGGAGGTGACACATTCTTTAATCAAAACATTTGGGAAGTAGAAGCTTGAGGATTTTGAACTTCCTTGCCAGTCTAGTGTACCTAGTGAGTTTAAAGACAGTTTAAATTGCACAGAAGATCTCTGTCTTTGGGCGTTTGGAAGAAAGAAAACAAATAAGTTGTTATTATTGTATAGAATACTATTCAAAAGCATTTAAAAATATTTATGATAGCTCATCTCTATCAGAAAAATGTCTACAATATTCTTTTGATCCTTGCTACAAGAAGAGCACACTGTTCATGAACTCATGACAAACTCTTACATTTTTTTATGGTTTTTATTTTGTCTGCGAGCTGAACACCCAATGTTGCATTGTTTGGCCCAGAACTCTCCAAGGTGATCTTGCTTGACTGGAACTCAGAATATTCCTACTACCTATGTCTTTCAAGGGCTATGACTAATGGTGTAAAAGAACACAACTGTTCAAATGGCTGACTTTTACTTTTATGGTCTCTTGCCAGCCAGCAGTGTGTCTGTCTCCTTCTTCCAGAAGAAGGGGTGATCTCTAAGACCCTGATGAGTAGATTTGTACGGGAACTGAATGCTGAAGAATTGCTGTAGCCTGATGTCTGTTGGTGAGAATAGATTGCAAGCAGTTCCCCTGGCTTCTCAGGTTTCAAGAAAAATTCTCTGCAAGTGTTTTTTCCTAAGGGAGAATTAGGACTTTCACAAGAGTAGGTCCATGATAAATTCACTATTTTTTTTAATGCCAATCAATAAGTTTTACATTTGCATCTAGATTAGATTGAACTTTACTTGGAAGTGATATTCAAGTTACTCTCATTGAAAATGGTTTCAAAATATCTTCAGTATTCTGACCCTGCATGTCAACTGGAGAATCACTGTAGAATCCTGTATCTTTATGTATTAAACACAGTACTGTGTTAGAAATCCAGGTGGTTTCTGAACAATCTCTTTCTCATGTTCACTGATCACTGATCACCTAGTGCAGCTTACCTGTGTCACAGAACAAATAGACCTGGAAGGTGAGAAGGGAGTAGAGAGCAGTTAACAATCTGTTGGGACATGGATTCAGTTGTATCATCTTCTATTATACTAGAAATCATCCTTGAGACTTCTACTGAGAATAATTTTAGGATTATACAGTGATAGCTATGAGACTTTCTATAGAATACTTGACACTAGGAGGCTAATCAATTTTATCTGACTATGCATTTTTATACTCTATGGTGGTTTTAAGTTCTGCTCCAAAAGTCATTGTAGTTATCTATGGTATATTTAGTGAAAATAGCCTGAAATATTAGAGTACAGAGGCAAGCCATGAAGGTAAGGGAGTCGAGACTCACACCTTTAATGTCAGCACTTGGAAATCAGCAATCCTTAGGATCTGTGTAAATTCTAGGCCAAACAGTGTCAGGTGTTGATGGCACCCACTTTAATTTTAGCATTGAAAATGTTAAATGAAGAAGTATGGTAAGAAGATGGGGAAAGAAATATAAGGCCTGTGCTCTTAGGCACACTGAGGACTCAGGAAGATAGGACCTACCCTGTTCAGCCTGAAGACTTGTCTGGATAACAGTTGCTGTTTTTTTTTTTTTTTTTTTTTTGTTCCCTCTCTCCCTGTTATTTCAGTTTTCCCCAATATCTGGCTCTGGGTTTTATTATAATACTAAATAGAATTTGTGCAATTGTCTATCCTTGACTATCCTCCCAAAACTGGCTAGGTTTCCAGTTCAAGGCATGGTTTTCCTCTTGATAAGAGAGAGAGATTGTCTGTATCAAATTAGAAGCTGTTGCTCACAATTTAATTACGTGGGCCTCTATTGTGCTTCTAGGGTTATCATTGTTGTGATCTCATAGTTGTGTAGGTCTGTCTGCTGGTTCCTTCCTTTGAAAGCTTTCTTGCTTCCTTCAGATACTATAAACACTAGTCAGCATGGAGGAGGCTTTAAATTCTGATCCAACTCAAGTCCTCTGGCTGTGATTGAAGTGCATGGCTTCTTCAAATATAGGGTCTCAACTACTACCTCTGGGAGGCAAACATGAACAGCATTAGCCTGTAATACTTAAGGAAGGTAAAGGACAGTTATGCCAATTGATTTCAAGGCAAGCTGGTATGAGCTCTTTGTTAGAAAATGAGTGGCTTTTCTGAGAAGCAACATTGTTTTATATGGCAAATTCTTATTTGTACTCTAACTGCATATGCATGCAAAAATTTGTATTTATTATATGTATTTTATATAATAAGATTCTTTATGAGAGTTTTAGACATTCTTACTGTTGTATGATATTTTGTTTGTGTTCTGACAAACATAGCTTATCTCAATATGAAAGATGCAGAGCAGCCAGACACTAGAAAGAATTATCTCTATAAAAATCTCATACTGAATGAGAAAGGAGGATCCTGTCTCTGTTGTTATTGTTCTCTTTTATTCTTGTATTACTCTACCACATCACACTGTCATCCCCCTTTACTTTTCTGCTTACTGCAGTCACTACAGTCTGTATATTCACATCTGAACTTTTGGAGATAGGAACTTTCTATGAGAAAACACTTGCATTGCCTGTTTCTTGGTCTGTGATACCTCACTTAATATGACCTTTTCTATGTCCATCAATTTAGCTGCAGAGCATATTATTTTAATTTTCTTAAAAATTGAATAATGCTCCATAGTCTATATGTGCCACAATTTCAATATCCATCTTTTAGTTGAAGGAAATTAAGGTTGTTTTCATTTTCTAACTGTTGTTAATAGAGTAGTAATGAATATGACTGAACCTGTATCTGTGAAGTATGTTTCCATTTCCTTGGAGGCTGTACCTAGGAGTGGGATAGCTGGATCAATGTGCTTGAGTTGTTTAAGGTGAGAATTTTGGTTATTTGGCAATCCTGCATCTGTATTTCCAGTGTGTATATTTTTGGTCATGGCATTTTAATTCACTCTTTTCATTTTTTGAATGTGGTTGTTGGTTGGACAGTTGGTAATATTTTTTTTCTTTTTTTGTCACAACTACTGACTTGCCTTCTTGCCCATGGATGAGTACTACCAGTTTCTCCTATGTTTTTCTATTCTTCACATGAAATTTACTATTTACCACATTCTCATGCATAATTTTTCATTAACCGGTATAAATTTTTCTTCTAATTATGTCTACAAAGCTGATTTAGTGAAATAAGTTTTGTTAACTTGAGAATATTATGAAATGCACTTTTGTCTCCATGAAATGTATAATAAACTTTTTCTGAATGCAATAATATGGTTGATACACATTTTCTCTTTAAACTTTACATGTTGTTACATGCTTTCTAGGTTTGGAAATCATTGTTTAGACACCTTGTCATATTGTTTTGGGGTCTTTTTCCTTTGTTTGACATTGTTCTCTAACAATTTTTTTTTTTTTTTAGTTTCACCTCATATTAAAGGAAAGAAAATTACACATTTACTTTTCCTGAAATAAACTCAAAGAAGAGAAAAAAAGAAATTTCTTTCATTATTAGAAATTACTAATTCTCTAGTAAGCATGTTCCAGGTCAGTGGTCATGTCCACTTTTCTTGAAATTCTATATGTTCAGATATTATAAGCCTTTAATTTTTTCTGCTTATATCATATTAAATTTTATTTTGATAATTTCTGCAAGTAACTGAGCAACAAACTAAATCAAATACTAAAATTAAACAAATAATAATATCCCACAAATCAAAGTTCTTTTATGTAGTTAGTCATTATTAACAGATTCTATGGAGTATTATACAGCAGAATTTTATGTTGTTCTTATCAAATATATTTTTATATCTCAGATATAAAAAACAGAATTAGATTAATAACAACACTTAGATTTATATCTTTATACCTCATGTCTATTACCTACATTCAGTCCTACCTAAAACACAATATTTACTATTTCCTGTCTTTTCTCCATATTCTTCTGTCTCCACATATATGTTGTTTCTCATGTGTTCATATTACTGGCTAGTTTCTGCATATGAGGAAAAATGAAGTTTCTTCTTTTTAACACTTTGTGCCCTCATTTAATATTACAGTTCTAAGTCCAACTCTTTTTTTTTTTTTTGCAAATTTCATTTGGATATTTAACTCAATGCTATTTAATTTTATATATATACCATATTTGTTATATATTCAGCACTTGATAGATAATTATATTTATTCTAACACTTTGATATGCTATCTGCAGTAGCAGTGAACTTGAGGTGTAAATATTTCTATACCTGGGTGTGTAGTTCTCTGGTTACATTCTCAGGAGTGAATCCATTTGATCATTGCTGCTGAGTCCCAACAGTTCCCTCAAGGTAGCTGGTGAAAAAATGCAGTCAATAATACAGAACATAAAATCTGCAAGACAATACAGCATAAGTACTGAAAAGAATAACATTGAAAACTACAAAATTAAGAAGCAAAAAAAGTTCAAATTGTCTTTTGACTCCTTTTCTGAGCAATGTTATATATGAAAAGCACTGCTATCTGATGGTAGATCTCACAGAGATTAACATATTCTTTTACTGATGGAAAATTTATGTAACTTCTGGATGTATCAATAATTACAACATCTCGATGCACATTCTTCATTAACACTTAAAGATTATTTGCTGTGTTTTTGGACCCTGTAATATGACTTATTTTTGTGGAATAGAAGTTCCCCAGTAATGACACTAAATCTTATTAATTATGAATGCTTGGTCTTTAGCTAAGATTTGTTCTCAACTAGTTCTCATGACTCAAATTAATCAGATTCTATTAATCAATATTCTGTAATGTAGCTCTTCATGTTTTTTTCTGTCATACTTTCAATTTGCTCTTTGTATTGCTGGCATCTCTCTCCACATCAGTTTATTCCAGAGTTCCTATCTTTTATTGGCACTCCTGTCTACCTATTGGTCATTCAGTTCTTTATTTCTACTTTTTATGCTGGTGAGGTAAAACACAAACACAGTGAAAACAATATTTTCGATTCTATAACTCTTCAAAAACAAAATATTTTTAAAAATTCTATACATTGTATTTTACCCAAGTTGAAACATTCTTTTTCATTATGAAAATTTTAGAGTATGTAGATATATTACCTACCTGCTTGTGACACTAAGAAACGCTTATGGAGCTAATCTTATAGACTAGCAGGTCTTATATGTTAGTGTTAAAAATGACAGTATGAAGTGTTGTACATTAATTAAGACTGTGGGAAAAATGAAAATTCTTTGACTGTGAACTCAAAGTTAAATTCTATCTTTATCAATTTCCTTTATAACAAAATGAAAATGGACTTAAGCATACAAAATGAGCATGTTAAAATACATTCATGTAATAACAATAAGTGCACAAAATTGATTAAGTGTCAGTATTTTACCATGATCTCCTGATAGAGCAATTAAAGCATATTTTCTCATCAACATTTTTCTTTCCTCTATGATCCTGACATCATGAACCAGCACCTAGAACAGATAGGCATCCATGCTCAGACTTTAAATGTACATTGTTTTGTATATACTGCTTGTGAGACTACTGTGTAATTCTGTTTTTATAGAGTTAAAAAGTTATTATAAAATATGACTATATGAACATCATTATTTAATTGTCTTTATCATCTGCATCCCTAATTTCTTCAAGTCTCCTTCTGTAGAGAAAGAACTCTGATATAACATGGGCAAACAATAGTTTTTGTTTCAGGATCTGTTAACATTCAGGGATGTGATGGTGAACATCTTACAAGAAGAGTGGGAATTTCTGAACTCTTCTCAGAAGGCATTGTACATTGATGTGATGTTGGAGAATTACAGAAACCTGCTTTCTGTGGGTAAGGACAATTGTTTATAATACTCCTAAGTAATTCTTCAGGTTTATTGACTTTTAAATTGTAAACTCTTGAGATGGCTTAGAAACAGGAGGACACCAGGGAAAGTTTTATACTAGAAAATAATGTTTTTGGCATTTAATTTTTCTTTCATTTTCCATCTTAGTGGTATTAGACACATCACAGTTTGGATTCATTAGGTATTCAGAAACATAGCATCATATAAAATTTGTATCATATCTTAACATTCCATTGTCCATAATTGCTGCTGTCGTGGTTATAATTTTGAGAATAAACTTGAGATGTTCAAATTATAATTATTCCTAAATATGCCAATTAAACAAAAGAAAGAGGAATAGGAAATCATTCCTAAATTTCTCCACTTTGTGTATTCATCATGTTCTTTGTGTACATCTGTTAGACATCTATCTTCTCTAAAAATGTGTCTATAGGTTATGAACTACATCATAGAAAATTTGGATTATTGTATGCAAGATAGGCCATGTCACCTGTCTAGAGCAAATAAGATTGCCCTGGAATGTGGAAAAGAGAAAGTGATTACAATCAAGGTGAGCTAGGCAATGAGCAAAACAACAGTAATAGCTTCTTATGAAAGAGGAGGCAAGAACGAAAAATGTTATAAAATGATAACCACATCCGCTTAAAATGATTCATGATTATTTAGCTAAGTAGAGTGTCATGGTTCCAGGATGCAATCTGCATGTTGTTATAATCTAATAGTTTCCTATTACATCTGAATTATGTTGTCAATAGTGGTACAAAATGCAAGT
>PVIH01028105.1:0-15741 GCA_004025045.1 Sigmodon hispidus | reverse complement strand
CTCCTCCTCCTCTTTCTTCTTCTGCGATGTATCTGTGTGTATTGTTACAAATTTCAAAGTAATATCAAATTGTCCTGGCAGCTTAAACAATCCTCATAGGTAGAATGAGGAAAAAGTAAGTAATCAGTTGTTCTGTGCACAAACATTCTCTCTTAAATACCAGAAGCCCAGATCACATGCTACAAAATCTCTCTGGGCTGCTCTATTTTCTATTTGCAAGTACAGCATCTGCTTGTTTTGAATTTATATCACCCATCAGTCAGGCATATAGGTTGAGCAACAGGCATAGAATATCTTCCTTTAAATAAACAGAGGACATAAGCAATGTAGAAAATTATTTCTCTGACATTAAAATGTAAAGATTCAACTCAGAAATCAACAAACATTTTAAATCTTTTACACTATGGACCAAATACCAAATATTTGAGTTTTTGCATGTCTTTTGGTCACATTTGAAAGAATTGTTCACTGGCTGAGATCCAGTGTGTATTTATTTATGAACAATGGAATTTCAATTTTATATAAATTGCACATGCCATCATTTTTTACTGTTTTCAATTACCTGAAAATCATTAAGTGGCTTATGGATACCCAAAGTATGTGATCATGTGTGTTTGCTTAATGTTCCACAAATTGCAAACCCTTGACCTAATTTAAGGAATGGTGAAACATTAAGCAAATACCTATTTCTAATACATAAAATTGAACAGTATACTGCGACAGTATTCTGTGTGACTATAGAGATCTGCAACTATTTTATAAATATCAATATTCTCTTTATGAGTGTCAAATGAAGTGTAATAGATCCTTCTATTCCTGCCTCTAAGAAGATAACCACGTTGATAATTATAAAATGCTCCAATTTGCGTTTTCAGTTTCTAACCCTAAGCTTGGATAATTGGGTTTATTACACACTATGGGAACCTGGAAAATGGCAATTCTCAGAGTCAGTTTCTTTCTGGCAATCATTCAAGAATCCCAAGTGTAAGTCATTTCTTTTCCCCTAGGCAAGCAACTGACATTTAAACCTAAAGGGGAAAAGATGAGAGGGGACATCATTCTGAGGACTGGAGCAGTAACCTGGAAGGCTGTAGTCCATCTGGTAGGCGATTTGCCAATAAATCTGCATGTGTCTTGCAACTGTGAAAGATGCCCATGAAAGATAGCTTCATCTGTTACTTTTCCACTGTCTTGAATTTATCTTACAGTGTCCAATACACAGTATCCTGAGAAGTAGTATAGATGTTGAGACAAGTAGATGAATTGTGTTTTCACAAAAGAAAAGAATTAAATCAAATTAATTTTTCCTTGATGAATACAACCTGGGTAAAAAGGAAACTTCACCAGATAAATTTATGAAAATGATCAGCTCAGTTATATATATTTTGAAGCAGTAAAGTGATTAAAAATAAGCTTCTCAAGCATGAAACGTTTGCCTTGAATTCATGAATTCAGAATGTATTTATTTATAAATTACAATTTGCTTGCCCCCAAATAAAAAGCCCTTCATTAGGCAGTGTGATCTTTCTTTTTATTATAGAAGCTAAGTAATATGAACTTTTTGACTAGATTGAGAAATCCTTATTTGTCCACCTTCTGAAGACTGAATGATACAAACTTCATTGTCATAATTTAAAGTGCAATATAAGGCTTGAATTTAATTTATAACCTTTAACAGAAGAAAATTCAGTTGAATAAATAAATGATTATTTGAAGTGTATACATGAAATTGAAATATTAATTATATCATGAGTTGACAAGCCCTTAATTAATTTGATTTCCTATGAGATACAATAAACACTTATTTAATACTTGTGAATTTAGTTAGTTTTTTCTGCTTTAAATATGGTATATTTAATTGTGAAATATAACTTACGTTGTTTTAGAAATAATCAGAGTGATAGAAATATAACAAATAATAAATTTACATTTTTACCTCCAATGTAAATAGTTGAAAATAAAAATATAGTCCTGTAGTAATTGTAATACTATCATCCCAACGTCAATACCTAAGCATACAGAAATTTCCCATTCAACAAGTTCTCAGGCAAAACTCATTTACTCCCAATGCCTTGCTCTTGAATATAAATGTTGTTTTCTTTTCATATCCCTAATGTAATTGCCTCTGTACATAGCAGAATGGCTAATGCCACCACTTGTGTCCTATTTGTTTTGCTTCCTGCTGTTGAATGAACAATCAGTGTTTACAGATTTGCAGCAGCTGTAGTCTTCTGACTTTGTCTCCTTTCCGACTGGAAAATGAGAATCATTTTATATTTGTTGCTCTGGCATTTCTGGAGTAGCTAGGACATTCACAGTGTAAACCACTGTTATTCATACTGTTATAATTCCTTAGCAGTTAAGTCATTACTAGTAATCATAGCAGGCTTGTAGTACAATACCTTATTTGGGAATGTCATGTGAGATGCCCACAGCAATACAGAAAATAAAGTCCAACTTGTCGGGCTGAAGAGGGATTTACTGCTGACCTCTGGCAGAGGGACCTTTTGGGAAGTATTATAGTCTTCTGTGGGATAAATCATATAAATCTGAAAAGGAGTTGGTGTCTTGAGTAAAGGTGTTATAGAAATATAAACATTTATCACTTCTTTTAATAGTTATCAAAGTTGTATTTTCACTTGACACAAAGCCTTAGCAAACAGTGTTTTTGATAACTAAGACATTAGGCAAAGTGAGCAAAACTTGATAAACAAGAAAGACATTCTGGACATTAGTCTTATCTCTGTTTTCCTCTCTGTCTATGAATAAACCAGAAAGGCAAGCTCACTTAAAAACAAACAAACAAAAAACTATAGCCCTTTCTCTGAGTGTCTGGATCTTGCTATGAGAGTCACAGTTGTTTCATAATAAAAGTGGAATGAGCACTTTGACTTATCTCCCTCCGTGTCTGAAAAATTTAGCATATGATGCCCTAGTTCTAAAATGTAATTACTGCACCTATCCAAGCCTCAGACTCTATCTCAGAATAGAACTTGTAATTGTTCCTTACAGTGTCACATGAGAAGAAACTCAACTCACCAAAAGGAAAGCCAGGGCATGTTAAAGCCTTTACACTACCTTTTGGGTCACCTACTTGATTGTCACTTGTCATTCACATTTTTGAGACATTCTCCTCCATACTTGTGCATGGATATCTTTATCATATAAAGTGAAAAGATAATAGTTTCTTCAGTAGTGTGGAAAAATAAATTAGTATTACTTATTCTTTATAGCCACAATGAATAAAATGAATGACACTTTTTCTAACATGTATAACATGAAACATGTTACCTTAATATCTACTTAAGAAAGCATTGTAAGCCATGTGGACTCAGCTCATAGGTTTAAAAGCATTGGAACCAGGTTGTCTTTCTAAATAACATCCTTTTCAATATTCCCAGAACACTACATACATTTAAAGCTAGTTCAGAGAGAAATATATAAATTATGAAGAAAATGTCCTTTCTCACTATGAATGTCATTAGTTCCCAAGAGCTAGAAACATGTTAGATGTCTTCGAACAGGCTGGCTAGACAGAAGCCAGAAAATTCTGCAAACATCTAAAGATCTAAAGGCACCAAGTTGTTGTCCTTGTGGATGTCAGATATTGATTCTGATCATCTTCAACAGTTCAATAAACTGAGTATACATGAAAACAAAGAACCCATGAATAATGGCTATTGAATTGGAATAAAAATGCCACAGTCATTTTTATCTACAGTTCTAATACCTTGTAATCTCAGGCTACATTTCTTCTCTGTTATAGGCCTTCAAACACACACATATATATATAGTCCCCGAGATCAGTCAGTACTGGACTTTACAGGACAAATGTGATGTTTTCAAATGTAATTTAGAGCAAGACTTTAAGATGAAAAATATAATGCCAAATTAAGAGGCTTGTGAAATCTAATCACATTTTTTTAAAACGATGATATATAGGAATGAAATGAATGAAGAGTTTGAAAGATAAAATCCTCATTTTAAAAAATAGTCTTATTTTAGTGTGTGTGTGTGTGTGTGTGTGTGTGTGTGAGAGAGAGAGAGAGAGAGAGAGAGAGAGAGAGAGAGAGAGAGAGAGAGAGAAATGAGTTGGAGAGTTACTCATGGAGACTAGAAGCACATCAGACACACTGAATTACATGTAGTTGTGAATCTTCCGAAGTAAGCTCTAGGAACAAAACACAGATTTTGTATGTGATCAAAATAAGCTGTTATCCAGTGTGCTGCTTTTCCACCCCTAAAATTTCTCACTTTTAAGATGGAAGAGGAAGCCATGAGCCAATGGGTCTACAGAAGGTCAAAGAGACAAGGGTATTCACCTAAATCCTAGAAAGAACAAAGAACTATGAGCACTATATTTTAAACATGGTAGGAATGATGGCAGACTCTGAACTCTAAAACTGTAAGCTAGTACATTTTTTCTTGTCTTGATCTCGGTATTTATGTTAATTTGCTACAATAAAAAGAGAAATTAATATATGTCTTGTTGATTTTTAAGCTTTGGAACTTACTGGCATACCACTATGGCATGTTTCAAGTTATGCCTTGTTATTTTGAGTAGAATCCAGACAATTGCATCAGAGAAATAACATGGAAAGTATGTCTACAGGACATATGCATAAAACCATAATCAGTCAGCAAGCCATTATCATAGCTCCAAATTGAGGTTGTTTTTTAAGTTTATTAGTTTATCTTTTTTTTTTTTACTGTATCCTATGCTCAAACTATATCTTCATGAGTGTTTTTTAAAAACTGTCTTATCTAATAAAGAGGATTTAATGATTATTTTTTCATTTAATAATTATTATTAATCTCAGGTTGACCACTGTCTTCTCTTCTTTGAATTGGGTATAAATTGTGTTGTTTTAGAAAAAGTAACACTGTGTGTCACTGGAAGTAAAGGACTAGAGATGTGTGCTGTTTATAGGAAATAGCTGTTCTGGAGTTCCGGGAAAGCAATGCCTGTATTGGGAGGATTTCAAAAAATAGACTACTCATTTGTTTCTTCTGTCTGACTTTTTGACAGATGATACATAAACAACATGTAAGCAGAATGTTCAAAAAACATTAACACATTAGGGAATGTATGATATATTTAGAGACAATGTTGTATATCATATTTGTGAGGGTTATATCTTTATGCAAAGTTGGCTTGGCTGGTTTATTGGTTTTATATAGCTGGGTGTTTATTTAACTTCTGCTTCAAGACAAATAATCAAGAAAATAACTATGTTACGGTCACATTCTCAGCAATACGGAAAAATCCACAAAAGGGTTTGTTCAAGTAAATCAAAACACTACTAGTACATAAATTAAATTATAAAACAAAATATACAATCAACTGCTCCAGGAATATTTATATTGACTTACAAAACTATAATTTTAGATGATTATTTCTTAAATACAAATATTATGTCATCACAGGGCAGTGGTGGCAGACACCTTTAGTCCCAGTACTCAAGAGGGAGAGACAGGCAGATACCCAAGTTGAAGGCCAGTCTGGTCTACAGATCATGTTCCAGAACAGCCAGAGCTACATAGAGAAACCCTGTAATGAAAAACTAAAAACTTTAAAAAATTATTCTGGCATGGTCTGCAGCCAAATTTAAACTAAGATAAGTTATCTAAGCAACATACCTTTTTGTTTCAAAGCAATAATAATTCAAGAAAAATAGGTTCCAGATTTGAGAGAAAAGGAAGGAACAGCAGAATTTGGAGGTAAAAGAGGCTGGGATGGAAATGTAAATACAGAAATAATCAATGAAATTCTTTACAAAGGAAGGTTTTACTTAAAATGTCTATACTAGGAAGAAATATTTTAAGTTAACTAAATTAATAAAGCACTTATAAGTTAGAATGTCAATGTCTTATACATACTGGAAAATATGCCACCCTGTTGTCTAGGATGCAAGGCTGACATAGAGAATGTAAGTGTAAACTGAGAGGCTTCTTTCCCCAGCAACATGTAAATTGGTTATTTTTACCTGTTATAAATTCCAGAAGCAAGCATCTACATTGCTACAACAACTTCACCTCATGCAGTGTAATTCATTTGCTCATAGCTCACCTCCCATTGCTTACATATTTGCCAACATGAGATTTTTGGTGACTGTTAGTCAATCTGTTTTCATTTATTACTCCCTATGATTTCAAAGTTTCCCTGCCTTCAAATGCGCTGGTATACCAATTCTACTCCTTTCTCACTGCCTTGCTTTCATTCATTAAAACATGACTCATTGAGGTCTCAAAGACACTTTCAACCTTTAATTTTTCTTCTGTGAAATTTCAAAAAAGTAACTAGATGTTAAGAATAAAAATCATTAAATGTTATTATACTTACTGTATAAATGTTTACATCTTATAAATGTAAAATTATTTTAAAATACTGCACATCATATATATGCAATCCCTCACCAGCTTCGTGTGAAGATCCTGTCATCAGGTTTATGAACTCCTTAGATAGGATTTCCCTCATGATAAACATAATAATCCTTTCAGTAACACGCACCTCTACTCCTAGTGACAGCCAGATAGAATCCACTGATGAACTCACCCTGTGAATCAAACAGTATGAAAATGATTTAACATATACTTGCTGTGTAGATAAAGATTTTAAAAAAAAATATAGAAACTTTAAGTGCTATGCAATAGCTACCAAATATACAGTGAAATGAGAATGGAAATCGGATTCCATTTTACAGATTACCAATGCTTCCTTCAAAGATGAAAAGAGGCACATCGTGGAAAGAAATAGCATCATTCAAAAAGGTTTTCATGGATCTTCCTTTATCTTTTAATTCTCTTGATATAGAAATGCGATTATGTTAATATATTTTCCTCAAAATCACCTAGGGGCTTCCCATATCACTCATGAAAAGCCTGTTCACATAGACTGACCCTTAAGTCTTCTGCAATTTGGCTCCTTCATCTCACTAAAGTCACTGACAATGGCCTTTCTTTTCTGTTTGATTTACTGCATCCATGCTGGTTTCACAGTGCTTCTTAAAGGTATTAGGTACTGTCTTGAATTTTCACTGGGGAGAAATTATGCTCGTTACTGTTGCAAGGAGAAAAGTACTTTGGATACATATGTATGTATATATAGGTGTTCTTGATTATGTGTTTTTCTGCTCTTTTTCTCTTTTGTCTTTGGTCTTTTGGAAGGCCACCACCCAACTCCCAAATAAATCACACACAGAGGTTGTTTTCTCTTATAAATGCCTGACCTTAACTTGACTTGTTGCTATTCATTTTTTTCTTAAGTTAAATTATTCCATTTACCTTTTCACTGTAGACTTATACCTTTCTCTTACTTCTGTATATTTTACTTTCACTCTTACTCTGGCTGGCTGTGTGGCTGTGTGGCTGGTCCCTGGCATATTTCTTTCCTTTTTCTCCGACTCCTTCTTCTTTCTTGCTTCCAGATTTCATCTTCTTTTTATTCTATTTGCCTGACAGCATCTTCCATCCTTTCTCTTGCCTTGCTATTGGCAGTTCAGTTCTTTATTAGATCAATCAGCTGCTTTAGACAGGCAAAGTAACACAGCTTCACGGAGTTAAACAAATGCAACATAAAAGAGTGCAACTCATTTTTGCATCATTAAAGCAAATGTTTTACAGCATAAACAACGTAACACATCTTAAAATAATATTCCACAACTTATAAAAATATAATAAACATAATATAGCATTATATTGTTCATGTATATTTATTTTAATATTTAATTTTATGGTATTCACATTCCTCTACTAGATTGTGAGTTCCACAGTTTGTACTAATAAGCTTATGATTTGTTTCTTTGTTCTTTAAAGAGTGACTTTACTTCACTTAATATAGAGTTAATTTGTAGGCTAATTGTAGTGATTCAGTAAATGTCTGTCAAATGAGTGACTTATAACATTGTAATCCAGGAATCATTTAAACACAGTCATTCCCAAGATTACAAACATATTCTAACCATCATTTGGAGTTTATTTACTTAATATTAAATGTGGTCCAATTTCATTAATTTAGCAAAGCAATGCATGAAGAACATAGTAGGTAATCATCATCCTATTATAGCTGCCAATATGATTGTGAAACAAGCAAATATTTCATATAACTCTCATTGACACAATGAGAAAGGCTGGGTATTCACAATTTGATTCTTGGGGTATAATAACTCCTAGTTACTTTGCTAACTTGATCTTTTAGAACTGAATATTAAGCCCTTGAAATGATTCTGAAAGTATTAAAATATGGCCCAGGAATTTCCTACTTTAAATATTATTACTAAATTGTTACTATGAGCCAAAACTCATCCTTTTCAGGAAAATTTTAGCATCCATAACATAAAATTTCCCATAAGATGGACATTAAGTTCTTAATTTACAGAGTTAAAATATTGCCCTTTTAAAGTAAGATATATGGAGTAAGTTTTTTGAAATGTTAATATTTTTAATTTACTTTGTTGGGTCCATTGGAATAAAATGTATTACATTAGTTCACAATTTTTTTAAAAAAAATTATTTAGCTTTATTTATATGCATTGATATGAAGGTTTCAGATCTCTGAAACAGGAGTTACAGACATTTGTGAGCTGCCATGTGGGTGCTGGGACTTGAACCCGGGTCCTCTGGGAGAATAGCCAGTACTCCTAACCACTGAGCCATTTCTCCAGCCCCCACAAATTTCTTTAATATAATCCAGAGATTAAAAGTAAATTATACTACAAAAATAAATTTATCAGAATTATGTATTTTGCTTCAATGTGTGGATGAAATACATTTGTGTGGCACATATACATGCATGAGATATATGCACATTTCCATATGACTATACATGCATCCATGTATGTGAATGTGGTGGCTGAAAGAGAACATTGGAAATCTTTCTCTACTTTTCTCTACCTCACATTTGAGCTAGGTCTCTCACAATACTTGGATCTTACCCTCTTGCACAGGCTGACTGGACACAGAGATTCACAGTTTAGTGTCCATTTTCAAAAGAAATTATTGTACATATGGAATATTTCTAAATTTCCTCTAAAATGTTAGGAGTAATGAATAAACTATCTAGATTCATAAAATACAAAATAACTACAAAGTAACTATGCAAAGACCAGTAGTATTTCTATTAACAACAAAGTATTTGTAAAAAATAATGACTTGAAACTTCATGTATAATTAATAATGATAAATTGTACTCTATTAATATTCTATATACTTGTCAAGCATACAAAACTGATGATTTTTCAATAAGTGATGGTGGAAACAAACAGAACAATGAAAGCTTACTTTACCCCAGGCTATATAAAAAGTCAATACAGACTTGCTGTGTTTTTAAAATTTTATTCTTTATAAACTTAATTCTGTGTGGTACCAGATTTGGTTAATTTTGTGAGCTTGACACAAGTTATAGTCATCTGGAAAGGGGAAACTCAACTGAGAAAATGTTTCCATCAGATTGGTCTGTAGACAAGCCTGTAGGGCATCTTCTTCATTGACTTTCAAGTGGGCAGGCCCAGCTTACAGTGTGAGGTGCCACCCCTGGGCAGGTGGTCTTGGGTTGTATTAAAGTGCAGACTAAGCAAGACAGAAGTAGCAAGTGAGTAAGCAACATTCCACTATGGTGTCTGCTTTGATTCCTCCTTCCACGTCCCTACCCTCATTTTCTTTCACAATGTATTATAAAGTATAAGGTGAAATAAATTCTTTCTCCTTGCCAAAAAAAAATACGTATCTTGTTATATCATTTGATACATTATAATACTATTCTTTACTTAAAAGCCAACATATTTAAGAAGAAAGTGAAACTGTGAAAAACTCTTTTTCAAAATAAGAAAAGAATAAATTTCCACCAATAACTGGAAAATGCAGATAAATATTTTTATGAAAATATTACATTTAATGCAATTTTAATGAAAGCATGGTAAACAAAATTGTCATTGTTTATTTTTAAACTATAAAATAGTATTTATATAAGTACATATACACAGTTCCTTGTACATACAAGTGCTGAGTATCCCAGTGAATATTATATATACACTAGCAAAGTCTTCTACCACTATGACTCATCCCCAGTTTCTGAATTTATATTCTTGACATCTGACATCTTTGTTTCAAATGCTTTGTATGTACCTGCTCATTTAAGCATATCTACTTGTAATAATATTGGAAAAATTAGCAAATATATTTTAACATATAGAATGAATGAGAAAAAATTAGAAATGTATTTTTATCTTTAGTGTTTAAAAATAAATTTTGTACATCTTGACATTGTTTCTGTGGGTAATTTAACTACAATTAACAAAGAAAAATGCTTGGATAGAAAGCGTCTAAGATATCCTGGCCTAGGATATTTGTGTTGAGAAATTTTTGCTACTTGCCATTCTGTTTTTTATTTTATACATTTAATAAATACATCATATACATTTTAATATGTGCATATTGAATACATTATTTAGGTACATTTCTTAAAATTATCACTTCTAGACATTCAGTGTTGTCTTCGGTTCTTGAGAATGACTAATATATACACACAAGTATGATAATATATTTTATTATTTATAGTTTATTATATGTAATCAAAAGATGAAAATTAACTTTGAATGATAAAGCAGCCTATACAAAGGTTAGCAATAGTTGGATGCTTTTTGCATTAATGTTGGTACAGTGACAACCTTCAAAGTGTCTTCTAACAGAAGAGTAATTTCCAGCCTGGTTAGGCTGTTGGCTTGTGACCAGGCAGTGATGAGTTTCTAACATTATTTACTCTATTTGGGCTTAAGTGGCTTCACTCAGAACCCATATGCCAGCTCTCAAGATTAGGCTGAAGAAAAAGCTCTTGGGACAGACCCTGGAAAAGCGGCATTAGTGAGAATGTTAGTTATGCAGGGCATTCACAAATGTATGTGGTGCCACTCAGTAACATCTACAAAGGGTCCATTTTATAAATTGTCAAAGAAGCCATTGTGGCAGAGCGATACCAGAGAAATGCTGTCAGTTCTATTATTAAATTGACATTCCACACATGCTGCTTCCAGCTGAAGACCCTTAATGAACTTACTCTCCCTATTTTCTTCCCTTGCTTCACCCGCTCTCTTCTTTCTTATCTGCTCTTCAAATAGGCATCTGTTGATGATGTAGAAAACTGTTGGCAAAGTGACTTTTATAAGACGCCATCCTGTGGGTACACTGACAGCTCTTTAAAGGACCTTGGAGGGTATCACCATGATGTGTTTGTTGCTCAAGTTTTCAATGGTGATTGTAACAGAAACTATGACATCTCCCAGGGTACTGTCAGTCAAGCATTTGAAGGTTAAAAACAACAACAACCACAATAAAAAAAATGTGTGTTTTAAGCAAAACAATAAATAGTTTTACAATCTTAAAAAGCAGCCATGCCTTGTCAGGCCCTGTGGGGCTTGACATTCAGCCTGGGATGCTTTTGACAATTAAGAGTAAAAGGCCTTAGTGTGAAGTAAAGGATGAGATACAAACTGGCTGTTATTCTCTTGAGTTCTCCATTGTGCTCCTAGCCACTGGAGTTACTTGTGCTAAATAACCCTTCAATGAAGGGCCTGCCATTCTTGTTAATTTGCATAATGCTGTTCCTATAGTTATATATTCTCATGGTGGAATATACCAGGTAGACACTCTTTTCACCCTGCCTGCTGAGAGGTCTCTATGAAGGTGACAAGTAAGCAGACAGGGCTCTTGTTCTCAGAATCGTCCTATTGGGGATATTCAGTGACTGACAGCTGTTGGGATGGAGAAAAAGAAGATTTTTACATCTGTTTGCCTCCTTCAAGTTTCCTCATTGCCCCCCCCCATTCTGCCATTGTCATTCAGGGAGGAGGTAAAATCCCTACTCTTCCCAAAGCAGAAGCCAAAAAAAGGCAGAGGTAAAGGGCTAGAAGCATTACTATGAGAGAAATTGTATGTGGGTTATACTTATTGCAATAAGTAGTAGTATTCTCAAAATGAAATCAATTTTAAAATGTTCAAATTCTATCTAGACTTATTTGCTTTAACCCATCTATGTCTTATTACAGACAGCATTTTTTAATTGTAGCAAAAAATTTGTGTGAGTAGAATAAAGATTTCTGTAGCAGTATTCTAAAGAATCTGCCTACACTTGTGTATTTTCAATAGTATTCTCCTTTTGTTTTGTTTACTGCTTGACATTGAATTTTATAATCTTGCTGGACAATCATGTAGTGATGTCTCATTTCAAATCAGAAGGAGTAATAGAATTTGAGGCTCATACAAAATGTTGGCAGAGAAAAGATATTACAGATTTACTTGAATGAAGAAATCAAATTGATGGAATATTTGTGCTCACTGTGTTATCTAAAACTTTCAGAAAAACGTTTTTCTGTAGTATATAATTTACCCAATGTGAGTGGGATTTGCAGTGTTATTTAAAAGACTTTCTATCACTTACTAGCTTTAGGATGATGAGATTTTTAAGTCCTTTGATCCAAAGCCAATTTTTTATAGTCAACATTACAACACAAATGTACTTTCTAGTTCAAAAATGAATTGAGTTATGCATAGCTTGAGGAAATAAATCAGTGTTTGAATATAGCTTTATGCACTAAGTGAATCTAAAACCTCGAAATATATGTTAAGCAAAAATATTCAGAAGCCTTGAATTTAGTATATTTAAGATTTTTAATGAACTAACTATGTATGTGTATATATACATTTCATAAATATTAATTTATATGCACACATATATGCATTCATTTTCTTTCATGTCATTCAAAACAAAATAATTGAAAAATGCATATTTACACTATAAAAACTTAAATATTTGACCTGTTAAAACAAATTTGATTTCTCCTTTCTACTTTTCAGAGTCTTATAGTTTTGATGCAAGTAATACACAGCCATGATAAAACAAAATTTATAGCTGTCATAAGGTAATCAAGGTGGAACTGAGCTGAGAGCTTCTTTCCTGTTGGCTAGCTTCAGTACCTCCAGAAGGTACTTTTCAGGCTGCCAGGACAGCAAAGATACCAGTGGCCTTACCTGGACATAAACCTCACTATAAGCAAGTACCATTCTATTTTATAAAAGTCTTTCATTTCAGTTCAACTGTGACAGTTCTTAAAACTACAATAATTAGGTTCCTATTTGTAAACAAACTTGTTTCTCTAGATTCTTGCCTCCTCTGATTTGTGAACACTAAGAAACAGTCAGCCAGGGAAGATGCTCACTTATTACCTAGCAAGGGCCAACTTTAGACAAAAAAAAAGAATAAAAAAAAGAAAAATTTTTTAATCTACCCCTTTTCTGCTGTGTAAGTACCCTAGCTCATAAGCGGATGGTGAGCTCTGATGAAGTGACTTTTCTCATTGACCTTTTACCAATGACCTTTAACATCAATCTGCCAAGCAAAATGTGTCACTCTATGTGAAAACACTATTAGTGACATGGGAATAACCAACCAATCTTGCCTGGCATTCTTCACAAAAGAAAAGTTAAAAGTTGTTACTATAAACACAGTCAAAAAAAGCATGGCTTTCCGGTATTGGATCCTTGGAAAGGATTTACTGCCATTGTTTAGATGATTTGTCATTGTGCTAAGTTGCCCTCTAAAAACTTATACTCATGGACAAATAATACTCCCAGACTAATTAAAAAAAATCTTCTCTTTGAATTAAATGGTAGCAAATTTGAGATGCTTCAAGCTGCACATGGGTAAGTAGTAGCTGAGTATCAAGCCATAAACAATATTTATGTCACCTTCTCTGAGGCTCAGAAATCATTATGGAAGGGGGGATAGAAACAATGAAAGAAAAAGAATACAGAGAGAAGACAAGTGAAGTGCTGTTTCTTGTATGCTTCAGCCAGTTGAGTCATGACTTCTGCTCTGCACCAGCCTGGGCCTACAAATAGTTAATAAGGCATCAGGGAAGGATGCATGTAATCTTTACTTCTTCCAGGTAAACTACTGGATACTGATAGATTCTGTGAGGGAGGATAGCTCATGTCTTCAGTTATTTCCAACCAACAAGACCATCAGGGTCACACAGATGGTTCCAAATCTATATGACATAGATGGCACTGATTAAGCTCAATCGGCATGAATAAGTAAATAACATAGATAGATAAAATTGAATGTAAAAAGGGATCACAAAAAAGGAAAGTAAAAAGGAGGGAGACTAATTGGAATGTTACAATAATCAGAATGTACTTTATACATATATAAAATTATCAAAAAATAAATTTAGTAAAATAAATACATAAAAGAAAAAGAAATATTAAAAAGTTAAAAATATTGTTAGAGTATTATTTTGTTACTGTTTTTGTTGTTTACTCTCTAAGTACAAAGATTGAGAATGATCATTGAGAAATAATTTTTTTATTATGAGTAAAGTCATATTTTTTATCCATGTATCCCCTTGTTCAAACTCCCTTCCCCCTCCCACCCATCCCAGTCAGTCTCTTCTCCCCATCACTTTATCTTCTGCCCAGCAGGACAGGAGGTCCAAAGATCCCAATGTGTCTTAGTTCAGCATCCACTCCCAGCAGACCCGCTTTTCTCATTTCAACATCAAAGACCTCAACATAAACCCAGCCACTCTGAACTTGATAGAAAAGAAAGTGGGAAATACCCTCCAATGCATTGGCACTGGTGACACCAGTAGCACAGACACTAAGAACAACAATCAATAAGTGGAATCTCCTGAACTGGAGAAGCTTCAGTAAAGCCAAGGACAATAGGACAAAACGACAGCCTACGGAATGGGAAAAGCTTTTCACCAACCCTACAAGTAACAGAGGATTGATCTCTAAAATCAGTTTATGTTTTATGTCTCAAGAAAGCACAAGCTTGAGAAAAGGCTTAGCAGTTAAGAGATATTTTTTTAGGTTTTTGTTTTTGTTTTTTGTTTTTTTGTTTTGTTTTGTTTTCCACTGTAATACTTTGAGCATTGTATTTTTTTAAAAGAATTTCTCAACCTCATAGTTTCCTACAATGCATTTTATTCATTAATTTACTTTCAGCACTTTTTTTTTTTTTAAATGAACTACAGTCTTCCCAGTTAATTACTTTTTAGTGCTGGAAGGATTATAGAAACATAAGTGACTGCCTTATCATGTTTATGATATACATTTTTAAAACTATGCAGTTATCAGATAAGTATGTTATACTTTGAAAATCACCTAGAGAAACCATTATTATCTTATCTTTACATGGATCATTGGCAACTGGAATTTGGATTTCCACATCTGTAAATGAAGGGTTGGAAGATCCTTTCCAGTTGCCATTACCTGTGTCCTTTTTGTTTACCATAGCATGTTGAGCTGATAAAATCTCATGTTGAGCTGGTAAAATAGCAAATCCATTTTTTTACCCATCTCTGTATATTTATATAATCTATCTTTTATGTTTAATTTTTTCCAGCATAATATTTTTATTTATAATTTGGTGACTTTATATCATGCACCCCATCAAACTCAGTTATCAGTCCTATCATTTTCTTTTTTTTTTTTAGCTCTTTATTTTTTTTTATTTTGTATTTATCAAAAAAAAAACACAGTAAAAAAATTTAAAATGTGGAAGAGTTAACAATAACTATACAGAGGATAAGAATGATAAGCATGGCTTATCAAGGGTGGAAATACAAATAAGATTGCTACACATACATTTTTTTGTGTTCATCTTTCCCTCTGAATTTTTTTTTTTTCCATCCCTATATATCCTTATTCAAGGTCTCTTCCCCCTCCCAACACATCTGGTCATTT